>JANRGW010046166.1:46316-57846 GCA_024733675.1 Psilopsiagon aymara | reverse complement strand
CTGCCCCGGCTTAGAGCCGCGGCCTCGTCCGATGACTACGGCAGGGCCGGGGGCGGGCCCTGGCAGCCCCTTGCAGGCAGCGGTCAGGCTGCCGGGGACTGCGTTAAGACCCTCCTGGGCAAACGCGTCCCCCACTGGGGGACAGGACGCGTAGAGCGGGGCAGACCGCAGGCTGGCGCTGACCACGGCAGTACTGCGCTGCTGCCGTCCAGCCTGCCCCCGATACCGCAGAGACCCCGGGCCCCAGACGAGGTACTGTAGGTGCTTCGCAGATTGGCGGTGAAAAAGGTCGGGGGCACTCTGATGTCTGACGAGGTTTTTTTGTCCTAAGTTACTCTTCCTTCCTAAAAGAGAGCAATAAAAGAGCGCCCTAGCTACAGAAACTCACTTTCTTTGTCAGTCCCATGTGTCTTCCGCTTTTCTATCATCATTAATAATATTAGTGTGATTTAGCCTTAGAAAACTACAACACAAAGTCAGAACATACAACACGAAGTCATAATAACCCCTTCATGCTAAAAAGGTCAAGTCTTTTACAGGTTGTGCCTATGGCATTAGCCTTATGATTAATAACGTTGACATTAATGGTGCAAAACAATATTATTATAAACCTAGGTGGAGGTACCACATTTGCACAGACCCTTTACATAATTCTTAATCTGATAAAACCCATACAACATTAAATTCTGTAACAAATGGGCCAATGCAGAAAGCATAGCCAGAAGGTTTTGTAGTCATCCATCACCCTCAAAACTTGAACACAGAGGAAGCAGATTGCTTCTTCACTCCCTACTGTAAATGATGTATTTTACTGTTTGGAGGTATGACAGCTCTACTCACAGGTGCTGTAAGATTCACTGATGACAATCACATTAGAGCTCCAGCATCAATTTTTAAGGTGCTCCTGAGCCTGCAAGGACTTAACTTGAAGGAAAACAGAGTGGTTTTAGTTCTGAGTTGTAGAATGTCATGGTGGCATACTGGTGCATGAAAATGGTATTTTTAAATGAGCTGTTTAGCCATTTTATCTTTAGCATTTGTAATAAGACATCTACACTGTTCCCCTGAGAAAATAAGGAATTTAAAATGTTGCCTTTTTTGATACAAATTTTAGTTCAAACAGCCTGTCAAAATATCCAAGGCTTTCCCTGTGATGTGTGTCCCTCTAGAAGAGAAATAGTGTCACAGGTAAGGAAATCTGATTGTCTGCAGTCAAACCAGCTGTGAGTGCCTGAGATGATACATGATTTCATGACTAAACTGACTTCCTCAATAGTTCCATAAAACCCTAGACCAGGCTTATTATAAGATAGTTTTTAGACATTTAAAAAGTCACTATTGTACAGCTTTTTGATGTTTATTTCCATCTATTACTTTGCCACATCTCTGCCCTGAATATCTGCCAAATATGCAACCTGTGCTTTTCAGTTTGCATGGAGCTGTTGAAACAGCTTTCCCTGAAACGTAGCCCTCAACAATTTGCCTTTCTGAATCGTAACATGAACACAAACTTTCTGCTTGCTTGGAGCTATTGGTGTCAATAGTCTTGTTCAAATTTTAATTGTGTCAATACTTTTTGTTCCTTAGATCTTCTTTGCTGGGATATAAATATCTTGATGCATAGTAATCACATAAAGTGTGAACTGTGAAAGATGTGTGCAAAACACATCTTTTTGCCTAAAGGTGACTGAATGACAAGGCAGAAAAAGCCACGAATCAAACAAACAAGCTTGGCTTACCAATTTATAATTCAGGTACAACAGTAGATGAACCAATCAAACCTGTGTCTGTTATTTGGCGTCACTGATCTTTAATGTGTTTGCATTGATGTCATGCAAAAGGAAAGCTAAATCGTCAACCAGAAGATGAAGCACAACATGAAACTGGATATAGCTGAATCAATTTTGAGGCTGTATGCCCATTATAATCCCATGCAGTCATTTGTATTTGCTTCTGGGAGCATTTATTAGCCTATCCAACCTATGTACATTATACATTGTCACCAGATAGTTTCTCACAAGGTATAGGAAAGGATAAGATTATAACTGGTTTAGCATCAAAAAATAATACTATTTTCAGTAACATCAGTGGAAGACTATTACAGTTCCCAAGAGACTTGTAATACCCTTCAACTGGTAGCACTAAAACTTCTAACACCCTTTTACTGATATTACTTGAAAGGTATATTAAATCAGCAAATTATAAGACACTAAAATGTAATAGTTAAAAATCTAAAATAGTGAGAGAACTGTATATGAGTACCAAAAAACATATATTCACACTTGATTTGCTACTATTCACAAATCCTTGGTCCCCACAGTCCTTTGTAAGTCTGAGACACACTTTTTCCTGTGGCAACAATAATATATAAGCAAATCTATTCTAATAGATTTATTTTTTAAATATCGCAACTTTCAGATTTACACAGTTTTGAAAAGCATTCAAATTGAATTTGGAAAAACATATAATAGTCCAGTGATATCATCTTATCCATTTTCTAGACTGGCTGGAACTCTCACACACAAATCTTCCTTGTCTCTTCTTGTAAGAAGGGTTGTATCAATAATCTCACCTAGTATCCTGTGTGATGTTGCCATATCAGAGAAAAAAGAGATGCACAAGGAGAATAGTAAGTGTGTAGCAAGAATTGTAGATAGGCAAATAGTTCAGAGCACTGAATTTACACATAACAGCCTTGATTTCTTCCACACCTTTAATCATAATCAGAATTTGAAAGTGAAGTATGTAGGTACTTGTGATGTCAGAATGATCAAGAGGCATCTAGAAATGCAGTATGCTGCACAAGGGACAAGGATGATGCAGAAGTCGTTCCAAGTGACCCAAAGCAGATAAACCATTTTACTTTCCAGTTCTCTTATGTGCATTTTGGTTCAATGGCAATGCATACATGAAGACAGAAAAGCCCTGTTCATCTCTTAATAAGGAGTTAGAGAGGCTGAAGGACACTCTAATAAAAATCCTTCAAATTGAATTTTGCAGCTCTTCAGATAGCCTCCAGAAGTATTCTTTGAGTATTTATAAATATGTAGTGTTTTCCATGCATAAAGTAATTGTCTTTGAATTTAATGTACCTCCTTAAATTTAAGGGTGACTAAGTATGCAGTGCATGAGAACATCTAGCTCATTAGCAGATCTTTACAAGATACAGCTTTTTTTTTTCCAATAACAATGAAATTATGAACTATTCCTGTGTACAAGGAATAAGGGGGAAAAAAAAATCATAGAACTGCATCCACAGAGCAGCTTTCTGTTTCTTTGTATAGTCTGAATCCCAAGTTACTCTGTTACTTCATTTTACTTGGGGAGCCTATAGAGCTGCCTCAGAAATTGTCTTAACATTTTTGCTTTAAACAAATAATGAAGTAAAGTAGAAGCAGCAAAAAGGGAGGCGGGGGCACACCAAGTGAAGCAAAGCAATTGCTAGAGCACAGCAAGGGCCAACTGTGCCCTGGTAGCCTGGGAAACAAAGTGGACGGACCCCAGGTCTAGCAAGGCAGAGGCCTTTCAGGCCAGCACCTACCTGATGGTACCTGCCAAGAATCCAAATCATCAGGCAAGTTCATGGTGAAGAGGCTGTACCTAACCTGAACACCAATCATCTTCTTCTACTTCTAAAGGAAGGGCTGATTGCCCCAGGCTGAGACTAAATAAAGCTCAGGGCCCTTAGGTGGGATTGGTAAGGGAGCTGCAGGTGAGGCTGGTCAAGATTTTTAAGTATCAGTAGTGTTCTCAGTAGCTAGGAGCATGGGAGGAGGAATATTAAAAGGAGGGTAAAGGTAGACTGTTCTATAAAGGAAATAATGCTGAGAGTAGCAATAGGCTAGGTAGGGTCCTGCATTCCTACCCAGGATGAGCAGAGCTGTGTATAGCCAAGTTCAGCTAGAATCTAGATAGCTGGACAAACCCATTGCAACATGGTAGGTTCACTATCAAGCTGAAAGCGAAGTCAAGGGATCAGGAGCGTATCTAGTGACAATAACCTGTATCAGTGCTAACTCAGCAGTCACCAAGAAAGTCTGTTCTGTCAAGGCAGGTCCAAGGTCAAGCAAAGATACTAAGCCTGTAGGTTAGGGCTTGGCTATCCCCAGGCACAGGCAGCTACAGTGTCATCAAGGCAGATACCTGGGGTGGGAGCCTCTTCTTAAGCACTGTTCTTGCATGAGGCAGGTCAGATACCCCTTGTGCCTTCTTTAAAGCCTGTTTTCTGCAGTCTAAACTCAGGGGAGAGATTGTTCCATGGTGGGGTGCTGGCCTTAGGCACAGGCAGATGAACTAGGAACAGGTAGCAATCTCTGGGTCTGGACAACCAATGAGCTAACCTGTGCTTGTCTAGTAATGTTTCTCTCTGGATGAAGGAAATAACCTCTTGCTGTCTAAGTTCTAAGAAGTAGTGGGAGTCTTACAAGTCTTTTCCAGAAGAACATGGTGAAAGAAGAGAAGAGCTCGGACAGCCTATGTCAGGAATAACAAGTGGTGGTAGTACAGCTAGTTTTTACTGAAGAAAAACAAGCAGGTAAAGCATGCTATTGGAAAAGATATATTCTCACATCAAGAATGGGTAGAAAAATGCAAGGTTAATAGGCAAGAAATGGGAAGGACAGTTTTTGGTTCATGGATAATGTGATACTGAAGTTAAGGGTTGGGTATTATGAAGCGATAAGGGGATGCTGTGAGGAAAACACCTTATGCCCAATCTGGAGTATTCACTGGATATTTCTGATAGCTGGCTTGTTTGAGTGGCTGATAGAGATCTGCTTCTGGAGAAACCTGAGTTTTGAAATTGGCAACATACCCTTAGCTTGTATGTTTTTCTGGCTACAGTGTCTGTTTGTACAATGAAGGTTTAATGTGTAGTCAGTTATACTTCAGCAGTTAATTCCAAATATTATTTCTTCTAAGTATGCTCCCTTCTTACATTGCTACCCTAGGAAAAAAAAAAATATCTTTTATAACTTTCAATATTAATTCAACTCTGTTGTGTTAGTTTACATTCTTTGAAGAGGCATTAAGCAGAACACCAGACTTTACAGAATAAGTGAAGTAATAAATTGTCTTGAAGGCATCAATTATCTGTGGAAGATAACATTACTATTACTAAACATTCTTTTATATGTCTAAAAAGGAGAAGAAAAGCATAAAAAGGGGGAAGGAAGATCAGGTAAGGAAAAGAAAGAAAGTCTGAAATTCTGGAGATGGACAAATCCCTGCAAAGAGAAGTGTAATTATTATGCAGCAATAAGAAGCTGTAAGAATGGAGTCTGAAATTTAAGTCATTCCTGAGACCATCACTACTTGAAAACAGTCTTAATGAGAACAATAGAGGAAAATGTGATAATGGAAATGAATCTAAAGATGAGAATCTGTTGATTCGAAGATGCTTTATTTTTTCTTTGCATTAAGGTTGACATGATGTCATTTCAAGGTAATAAAGTTAAACTCTGAAAATTGTTTTCTGCTCTTCTGTCACCAAAATGTTGGCAAATAGTGCAAATCTTAACTGCTTGTTTATGAAATTAAATAGAAGCAACTAAATCTGTGCTGCAAACTACTACAAGCTAGGAAACTGCAAGCCAGAGCTGATATTCTGTTTTACATACCCTGTAGGCAACCTAAATACTTAGGAGAATGCTTTGAGAGCATTGTCGGATTTAATTTTGTATTGCATATCTTCTGACAGTTTGTTAAATACATATATGAATTATTTAAAAAACACTTATGTACATATTTAACAGTCTATTTGTAGATATTCAGCTCGCTGTTCTGATGTGTATTCATGTACTGTGTTTTTCAAGGGTGTTTTGTAATATGGGATTTTCAGCTAAGGAAACAGACCATTTATAATTTCTGAAATAACTACCATACAACCCATGCTGGTCCATAAAACCAAAGAGCAGTTTCTGCCTGTTTTCCCTGAAACACCACCAGGCAGAACTCCAAATTACTTTCTGCATGTTCTTTCTCGATAGGAATGAGTGAGAACTGAGTGGGTTTTATTTGGTTGGTTGGGGTTTTGGGGTTTGTTTTTTTTCTGTGTGTGTGTTTTTTGGTTTTACTCATATATAAACAAGAATGGAATTTAAAACTTTGACAAGATGATTCTTATTACAGAAGTACATGGTCCTTTTTAAAGAGGAGACACATTTTAATAGGTCAAAAGCAATTATTCAGGTCTTGGTATATCCAGCTTTGATCAGTTACCATATTGGTCTAATCATAATAACTTTTACTGTTACAGATGATAGAAGAGACTTGATTTACATGTTCTCAAGGCTTAGCTTAGAGTTATATCTATGAATTCCTATTACCTCTGGAATTGTGTGTTGCTTTTTAATATTACTTTATTAAAATTCTGGAAGATCATCTTCTGGAGAGTGCAATACTCTGGTTTTTTTTTCTGGTGAATCTGGGAATCTTGGTTCTCCTTGATTCTCCTTCTCTTAATCTAAGATGCCTTCCTGAAGGCACTAGGCCAAAGTCTGATGTTGTTTAGGCATATTTGTCATTCTGGCTTGGTAAAACCTGAGGCTTCACTCTCTCAGACATCGTGTGAATATAACCTGTAATTTCACCACTTCAGACCCTTTTGCCATAGCTGGGCCTCAGCTGTATCATGGTAAGTGATGGGTCCACAACCTCTAGACCTTCTACACTTGCTTCAAAAATCTAAGAAAGGAAAAGCGACAAGTTGTGCTTGTTACGCGTGCGCAGTACCTGTAGAGATTTCATCAGGGTCTTCTCAAACTTGTCCTGGTGGCAGAATAATTTCTGCTGTCAGAAGCAGAGCATAAAGAAGTGGGAAGGTCAGCAAGCCAAGTAAAAATAGAGTCCTAGGCTTGTACTGAGTGACCCAATACATGTGCGGATGCAACACAACCCCAGAGTTACCTCTGCATGTGGAAGTTGGATAATCCTACTATAGTCTTAGCTAATTAGTGGTATGTTCATAGGAGAGGAACAGTGTGAGTAATTCTCTCCTTTCAAAGAGACTTTGATAGACCTTCCTGTGGGGGAGTCATGAGCAGAGATTTTAAGATTTGGCTAGATACAAAGAGTGAGAAAATTATGATGGAGGCATCAGAAGCAGCAGCAATAGGTGGGGAAGAAGATCTCCAATATTTTATAAAGGGGGGGAGGAACTAAACTGATTGAAATAACAAAACTCACAAGTGATTTGTAAAATGGAGCCTGTAGTTACCAAAATGCCTAATTAATTTTCCTTATTAGGTTGCTCATAACATTGATATATCATTTTCTCTACTGTATCACAGTAGCAAACATTCAGATAGCCTAAGTAGATCATTTAAGTAAACTGCATTGGCTAGAGGAGTTGAATTTTGTTATTAATCATGGGAAAAAGTAAAGGTAATTGAAAAGGTTTCTTGTGGTTTGGAAATGCCTTCCAAATATTCATTAAACATTTAAGCGGCTAAATTTGCAGAATATGTTCCTGACATTGGCACTAGTTCTGTGGTATTTCTCTCATCAGATGGAAGGACTGTGTGTTATGCAGAGTGCATTCATGCATAAACAATATAATTTTCATAAATTAAAACCTCCCCTGCAGAAGGAACATCTGTGCCTGCCTTTGAATAAAAGATGGTGGCATGCGAGTTGCCCCTTGACTGACTAGAAGAATCCTTATGTTCAGGAAGAAACCACATAACCAAAAGGCGAGCTAGCCTGAGTTACCTTTTTCAATTTTACCTGGAAAAATGTCATTCATCCCCCTCCCCTCCCTCCCTCAGGTTATCCAGGATATATTTAGCTGAGCTGCCACTGACTGGGACAGGTTCATCGGGTGCTTGAAAAGTTGCCTTTTGCTTGCTTGCTTTCCAGATAACGCAACAGCTTTGGAGTGCGGGGCTCAGAGCTCAGGCAGGATCGGCGTCGCAATGAATTCTCGTCATGGTTTTAGTAGGGAAGCCCCGCAGCAAGGGCACGGCAGCACTAGCGCAGGTTTGCGATGCTTACGCGTTTGATTTCCATATCTACAAACACCTTTAAAATAGACTTCAACAGCTTGATTTCTTCTGGGAAAACATAATGCTCTTATCCACAGGAGAGCCTGTTCACTTTCTGCTGGATTTAAGTGAAATATTTATGAAAGCCCCTTCCTCTTTGTGACAGACATCATATAAGGTGTTCCAGGGAGCCTCTTTAGTCTGTTTCTGACCGTAGGAGGCAAAGACCTGTTGCTGATTGCTCCTGGTCATTAGGGGAATTACTCTCCCGCAGGTTGTGTCTCTGAGTTCCTTAAGCCCCAGAATAATCACTGAAGATTAAAGAAACACATGTTTCCCATCTGGGAGGAGGGGAGATGGCGAATCGGTAGCGCAGGATCCAGGGCTGGCTGACGGGGAAAGGAGCACCTGCTGCCAGGGCTGAAATGGTATTTTCCCTGTGCGCCGCGTCCGCCTGGAAGAGGGAAGCCGCGCCGTTATCACGGAACGGGCACTCCCTCCGTAACTTGAGAGAGGAGAGCGGGCTGAGCTAGGGCGGGCGCGGGGCTCTCAGCGCTGCTCAAAACCGCAGCTACAGCTCCCCGGCGAGCGGCTTTTCTGGTCCCTGTTTCCCTAATTCGACAACTCAGCATTACAAACGACCCGTTTCGCTGTAAAGAAACGAACAAAATTTCCTCCACACCCCCCCCCACTCCCATCTTCCCTCTTTCTCTCGAAACCCCTCAAGGCAAATCAAGAACCCATGTCTTCTTTTTTTTAGTCCAATTTTATTCTACAAATCATAAGTGTTGCACCTTTCATGAGCTATCAGAATAAAACAATAATCCCATAGGAATTACTTACACTAAGAAAAAAATAATAATCACATTTAAGGAGAAATGCAACATTCGACCAAATGTTCAATACTATGTTGTTGCCAAAGGACGGATGTTTTCCTAAAATCCCAGTGTGCATTACACCATAATATACAGGATTACAAACAAAATTACAGTACAGATTGATTCCAGTTGAACCAGCGTTACATTTCAAACAGCACTTATTCTGGACTGCATTGTACATGCAATAGCTATTGTTCTAATTACGGATTAAATGGTCTGAATTTGTTTCAAGCTACCGTACTAATCGACTACAATAGGTATATAGCCCGACTTCAATAACCTGATTAGTTTTAGGTTCCGATTTAAAAGATGAGCATATGACAACCACGGATTGTGTGAACATGTATAAAATCATGCATTTATATCGCCTGGAAACATTAACATCGTCAAGTTCTCTTCAGAAAAACCACGGAATGCCAAGGGCTTCAAAGACTAAAAAGAAACAGTGCAAATTGTATGTGATAGTCAAGCAGCTTTTGATTTAAAAAGGGTGTTGGCATTTGCTTATAATCTTTATATACAAGTTTGTGCAAGTAATGTGTTGAATTGATATGTTCTAATAGAAAATAAGTCTCTCGTTCTTATATCTTCTCAAGACCTAGGGGATCTGGTTCTTGCTGTAGGGGGGAGAGGAGAAAGAAAAGGAAAAGAGAAAAAGAAAGAAAGAAAAGGAAACAAAACAAAAAAAAGGAAGAAAAAAAAAAAAAAAAAGAGACTTTCATGGGAAATAAATTGCCCGGATTGTGCATTTTTTTTTCTTCTTCTTCAACTATTTGAAAGGAAAGAAGTGCTAAGGCAACGTAACTTCTCTAAGCACTTTTCTGCTGGTTTAAATTAGTTAAATCATTTTGTATAAATTAGATATAATTCTACCTTTCCGATATGTATAAAAATTGATGAAGCTGCATGGTTTAAAATAGGAAATTCACGTTATAAAAAGTCATTAAAAATTCTGTACAAAATCACAACAAAATAATTCAGCATGGGAAAGGTAACAAGTAGTAAAACGTTGGTTGAAAAATAGAGATTTCATATATATTTTGTAATTGGCCCATCGCTAGTTTAAAAATTGCATAGATCCTAATTATTGCTTGTGATTTTGTTATCCCGATCAGGTAATTGGCGCGATCCCGGTGCCGCTGCCCCGCGTTTACAGCGTCGCTCCGAGGACTGTAAACAAGGCGGTGGCCGCCGGCGGGCTCGGCTCTTCCCCTCCCCGTCCCGCGGCGGGTCAGGGGAAGCTCAGTCGTGGAAGATGGCGTTGAGCTGGGCGCTGAGGACCCGCTCGTGGTGCGGGTGTCCCTCGTAGGGTGCCAGGCCGTCGACAGGGAGCTCGCAGCGGGAGGCGGCGGCCGGGAAGATGGCGGCGTGGGATGGCGCGGCGGCCAGCGTGGCGGCAGCGGCCGGGTAGTGCATGGTGAAGGCGTAGCTCTTGTCGAAGTCGGCGGCCGGCTCGTGCTTGAAGGAGAAGTTCCCGTTGACGCTGAGGGGCGGGCTGAGCGGCCCGTCGAAGGCGGGGCTGGCGCCCTCCGCCAGGCCGCTCTCGAAGAAGGGCTCCAGCGCTGCGCCGTAGGTGTGCGGCGGCTTGAGGTGGAAGAGGTGGGAGCTGTCCATGGTGCCGTAGGGCGGGCTGGGGAGCCCGGGCGACTGGTACGGGTAGGGATGAGCCGGGAAGGGCGGCCCTGCTGCCGCCACGTGCGGCGGCACCTCCTGGCTCTGCTCGGGAAGGAAGGTCCGCGGGTTGAGTTGCAGGCAGCCGGCCACCAGGTTAGTGGTGGGCTGCGAGAGGCCCTTGCAGAGGGTTTGCACGAAGGAAACCAGGTCGGGGCTCTTGCCAGAGCGCAGGATCTCGGAGAGTGCCCAGATGTAGTTCTTGGCCAGGCGCAGGGTCTCAATCTTGGAGAGCTTCTGCGTCTTGGAGTAGCATGGCACCACCTTACGCAGGTTGTCCAGGGCTGCATTCAGGCCGTGCATGCGGTTGCGCTCCCGGGCATTGGCCTTCATGCGCCGCAGCTTGAAACGCTCCATCCGCGCTTTGGTCATCTTCTTCTTCTTGGGACCCCGTCTCTTGGGCTTCTGATCGTCGTCCTCCTCCTCCTCTTCTTCTTCCTCCTCTTCGTCCAAGTCGTCCTCCTCGTCCTCCTCCTCACCGTTCCGCAGAGAGTCCTCCTCAGTCTCTCCGTGCAGACCCTCCAGGTCCTCCTCCTTCTTGTCTACCTCGTGCTCCTCGTCCTGGGAGCTGAGGCACTCGTCCGTCCAGCTTGGGGGCCCCTGAGGCTGGGGCTCGCCCATTAGCCCACTCTCGCTGTACGACTTGGTCATGGCGAGCCTCTGTGTCACGGAGGAGACAGAAAAGAGTCGTGTCAGCACAGGAACAGGCAGCCGCGGCCCCGATCAACGACCCGCGGTGGGGGAGAAGCCGCCAGAGATCCCCCCTTTTTGCTCCCCCCGTCCCCTCCCGAGGGAAGCCCCGGCCTCCCCACGGTGCCAGCGTAAAGTTTCTATTGTCTCCGCAGTCCTGCCTTATAATGAAGTTGACATATGCTCCAATGCCGTTATGTAACTCGATGATATTAGTGGGGAATATAAGCAGATTACGTGTGCGTGGGGCAGCCCGGCTACAGCAGACAGGGCAGGTTTTAAAAAAATTAAATCCAAACAAACTAAACC
>JANRGW010046166.1:32714-42747 GCA_024733675.1 Psilopsiagon aymara | reverse complement strand
CTTCTCTATCACCTCCCCCCCGGCCCACCGCACCGCCGTGCCAAGGCCAGGGCCGCCGCGGGGAGCCGGGCTTGAAAAGGGTCTGGCGGGTTTGCCGACCCGGCTCCATTGCAGGGCTCCTCTGCTTGCCCCTCTGCAAATAAGGGCTAGGGAGAGGAGGGCAGCTGCATCCATCGCATGCTGTCCGGAACGCTCCGAGCAGCGATCAGCTTGCTCCAGCTGCCCTGGCTCAGAAATCATAGGGTAGAATAACTCTTTAAAAACCCGTCCTTGCACCGGTGTGGTGTTGGGGTACGTATACACCGCACTTTGGATCGTCTCCCTATCACACGTGTCCAGTTGGGCTCGGAATTTGTTCGAACTAGTAAGGTGCCTTTTTTCCCCTCCTCGTAAGACTCAGTGTATTAATATTCTTGAGCCTTCCTCCGTTAGAGAAGTGCTGTCGTTGTTTTAATTCTATAAATGTAAACTTCTATTAGTTGATGGAAAATGCATCACTACCAAGGTTTAATTATCAGCTTTTTAAATGACTCTTTTAGTCAAATGCACACAATTATGAAATCACGATAGATTTAAAATATAATTCAAATTGATTAAAAATAACCCCCAAACAACAAACCAAACCCAAAACACAAGAAACCCCAAGCAAAACAAATCAGAGAAGTACATACCATTAAAGCAAATGTCTAAATTGTATTGGCAGGCCAGCTACGGCCCGACCTAGAGTTTAAATAGCATCAGCAGTCTTTGCTATCCATGTCAGACCGCCTCTGTTATTAGGAAAAAGGATTCTTATCAGACGGGATTTAGATGCCGTTATAACTGCAAAATCTAATTATTTTTGATGCAAGCATTTACCCCCAGAGTCCCACCTTGTTTAAATAAAGTGTTTTCCTTCCTCTTGAACAAATGCATTTCCATTTGAATTAAATATTGATAATTTGACCTTTTAGTTCCTTTAACTAATCAAAAGGAAAAAAAAAAAAATCCAAATGTAGATCCTAGTGCCTTACCCTAGTGGGTCTTTCCGCTTGAATAGACACTGAGATTAAATGAGTCAAACTTCCTCTTTCATTGCACTCTCTTTGCACTAATTGCTTATGCAAAAATGCAGATTTGTATTAATTAGTAACTCTACTGATTAGTTCAGTGGTATTTTCACGTAATAAATCATGCTGCAGACACGATTTTTGGCACATCCCCAGTAGTGGCTCAGGATGCAATAAGTTTTCCATATTAAATAAAATCTTAGCCTAAATCTACCTTTTCGTTGCAGGTACACTGTGTACCACCTGCTGTATGCACCTGCTACGGGAAATTACCTTCTGTCCCTGGCAAGCCTCTTTCCTTTCCTTGATAATGCACTCTTCTTCACAGGGTGTAGACTTTAAAATGGGAGGCATGAATCACAGAATTAAAGGAGGAGAGAAATCTAATGTTATTTTTAACCCTTCCAAATGGATAATGTTCATTTTTAAGGGGATGAGACCTATGTAAGATACATCTTTTTTCTTTTCTTTCTTATGCCCAGCCAGATGATGTTCTTTTACAGCACCATTTGCTGTGTGCCTTAATTATCATGTATAAAACCCTTTTGTTTTTTACATTTCTTTCTCTATCCTTGAGATGTGGGGACTCTTAGAAACGTGACACTGGTTAGATGGAGTTCATATCTTAGTCAGGTACAGAGGCCTCAGCAGCAAGAAGATTCCATGGAATCTGTAATGGTATCTATATAGTATTGAAAACAGAAAACATCCCTTCTTCCTTGTGTTGTGCAAGCACACATAAGCTGATGTGTCCAAAGCTTAAATGTACACTGAAAATTCTTTCTAAATTCTTTCAAAAATCATCTTAGATAATACCTTTCTACCTGTTTCCCTTGGACAGAGTTGTCTATACTTCATCCATTTTCCTCAAGCAGGTCAGCATAATGTATTGGTATGATATGTTCCACAACAAATAATGCCAACTAGTGCAGTACTTCACAAAGAGAAGAAGAGGCTCCAAAGGAATACAAAATATGATGACACTGATGTCATTTCCTCAAAGATGACACTGTTGGGGGGCAGATCCTAACAAACTTTTGTCTCTCTCCTGCCAAGGCTCTCACTCCCATAAGCAAGACCACTGCCAGAAACCAAATTGCAGGATTCAGCCGTTGGTCCTCAGTCTAAGCAGTGCGATGAGGCAGAAGAGCAGCAAACACAGGTGCCAGCAGATTATCTAAAGCTTTGCTGAGATTAAAATCTTGTCTCAGTATGAGTTATTGCATATTCTCTAAACAGAAATCTCCTTAGTGGTGGCTTTAAAAGGTCTGCTTTTGTTTTCCTCTGAGAGAAAATAATGGTTGGATCTCAGGCTATGCACATAATAGCATACATGTTCCCTATGGCCATGAAATCTGAACATTTCACAAACATTTTGCGATTCCTAGTAAAGATAGTGACTCTGCTCATGTTCCTTTACTGAAGAGAGAAAGCAAAAGTCAAAACACTCTTACAGGGTAATGCAAAACCTGATCCTGATTAATTTCTAAACATGGTTACTTGTTTTAGCAATATCCTGAGAACAAAACAAGGGCGGTTAAATCAATGATGCACAGGAACGGAAAAAGAGATTCAAATAATCATTAAATCTTATTACATAATGTGGCTTTGTTTTTACCTCTCAGAGTGAGTTCACACCTGGGTCTGTGTTTTAAGTGCTTCACAGTGAGCTGGTCACAGTGGAGAATCATTTTCCCATCACAGTACAGTGTTACCTCTACAGCTGTTAAACAAAACTATGCAACTGAAACTTTTGCTAAGCATTTTTAGTGTATATGGGGATATACACTTAAATGCATAATTCTTCATCATATACAGCACCACATTTTGAATGCATGCCCTCCTTTGCCCTTGCTGTCATCACTCCTAGCTTACTCCCATGATTGCCACTGGTATTTTACAATAGTGTAGGAAATACCCAAGAGTTTGTGTAGTCCCATATGGCTGCTTTTCAGAGATGCTCCTGGGATGTTAACCATCCCAGTTATGAGTGTGTTTTCCCCGGCACTCCACTGACATACCAGGTGCTCTTCCTCTGTGTTTCAAGGTGGTGTTTCAAACTCTTATCGAACAAAGGACACGATGAGCACCAGATAACACTTTGCCTTCTTTCTCTCTAGAGATGTGCTGAAGAGATGAGATCTTGCCACCCAAAAAGTACTATGCCCATACAATGCTCTCATGTTCCTAGGCAGGCCTTTTGCATGCGTCTGTGGTGACTTTTGCCCAGGAGAACACTGCTCTTTGTTAGTCATCTTCTGAGGCCTGGGAAAAGTATGTCCTGAAGACCTGTAGCTCCTGAAGACCTGTAGCTCTCTCATCTGGCTTATTCCTTCTGTTAGATTTTTTTTTCTCACAGCTGAATCTCTGCTCAGTTTATGTCGATTCCCAAGAGAGGAGGAACATGCTGGTAAATCACCATTTCCTCCACAACTGAGCTCCAGTTACATGCCACTATGATAACATAAACATTTACTCATTTTGTCCCTCTTCACCCTTGTAAGAGGATAAGAGCATCTGGCCCTTTGTTAGTAGTCTATTGTCAGTTTTCTAGAGCATCCACTTGTTTATGTTCACTTGTACAAGAACACATAAATAACCCTTTTCTCCATTATTTTGCAGAGTACAGTCACTGTTGAAAGGAGGTGTTAAATCTACCCTTCTGAAAGGAGTGGAGAATTCTCACCTTATCACTCTTCAGGTGTTTTGCAGAGCTTCATTGGACAATATGAAACATAAAGCAGTGGAGAACAAATTGGTGGTTTTGCATTTCTGTACATTTATCCTGGCACTTCATGCTGTGGTATTTGGCAGGATCTTTTTGGCAACACAGAAAACCTCAAATCCAGCAGTGGGGCAATAAGGAATGAGATCTACTGTCTTTTAAAATTGTCTATAAATGTTGGTGGAAAGAGAAATACAGAGTATACCAATAAGATGTACTTTTTAAAGATCAGTTTCAAACAATCATCTGTAGTTCTTCTGTATCCATGTCATCTCTCGGTAGACTGGTGCTCTGCAAAGCTATTAGTAAATAGAAGGACTGCATATTCCTTCCGAAATTAATTAAAAGATTAAAGTTTTCCAGGATGATTTTGATTTAGAGGGAGAAAACTCATTTTAAAAATAGAAAAAATAAATAAAAATCAAATCCCTCCAGAATTCAAAATCAGCTGTGAGCTGGTTGGGGTTTTTTTACTTGCAGGTTCAAGATTCACAAGAGCAGGAATCTCTACTTCTGAGAAATTTGTATTTCTATAATAAATTATTCTTAAAGATGAAAAAATATAGATATAATTATAGACTCTTGGAAATCTCAGTTGGTGTCAGGCATATAATCAAGTTACAAGGAATTTTATAGTCCATTTCTTCTACTACCCAAAAGTAGCTTTAATTTTTTTGGATCATGTGGATTTCATATTATCTATTGAAATTTTGGGGCAACTCAGTCAATAGCTGATGTGAACAAATGCATGTAAGTGCTGGGAGCTGGGAGCAGCAGTGCTGCAGAGTTAGTCGGGCCATCCATCTGCGGCACTGTTGTACTCCCACCTTTTGATTAAGGGCTTTCGTCTAAGAAAATAAGCCTGAATATGGCAATGTAGGTGAATGCTTGAAGCACATGAAGAATCTCAGTAAAATTAGTGATAGCTTGCACATCTTCTGGCTCACAAGTGTACAGAACTAGAAGCAGGGCATTGTCTTGCCAAGCTTTTGAAAGAAACACTTCATTTTGCTGTCTTTTCATGGGCAGTCAGATAAATGTAGCAAGCTTGGTGCTGCTCAGAGTGGGAGGGCTCACTCCTGCCTCCTTTTCTTTTTCTCTTTTCGCTTCGCTTTTGTCTGCGCAATCTGCTCCATCTTCTGAGTCAGATCTGGTGCTTTTAAGACTCATTTTAGAAAACTTGTCATCACTGAACAGGTTACATTGGTTCATGGAAGACCTGACAAACACCTTCATAAGTGCAAGGGAAGGGAAAGAAGCAGCCAGGAGCAGAGTAAAGACAGGGATAGAGGGGGAAAAGGAGTGGGAGGAGACCCTTGCTTTTCCTGCTGCAATGAGGTACTGCACTGAGCCATTATATCCGGCTCCTCCTTGCTAAACCATCCAGGATGGACCTGCTGAAAACATGACTAGCAGTCTGGATGAACCTTTGATCTGGTCCAGTTGTGGGAATGCCGTGTTATCCTGTTTTCCCTTTTTTTTTTTAGCTTTGTAGGAATCATCCAGGGGAAGGGAATTCCTGCCTCCCCTAATTTGGATCTCTGAGCAACTGATTCCTAAGATGTCTTCACTGAGTCTCCCTGGATGGCTTAAACCCATGTAATCCTACCAATGACACTGTCCATCTGCAATGTGCTTCTCACTCAAAGTTCGCCCTCATGTGTCACCTGTGAAGAGCAGATGCACAAGCTGCTTAGATTTACATTTTCAGTTTGAAGAGGTGGTAGTTTTCTTTCATCTGGGCCGTAGCATCTTTGTAGTCAGAAACCAAGCTAGCAAGCCCCATGGAGAAGAAAATATCCAGTGAGATACCAATGGTCTTTCACACCAGGTAGAAAGGGGTTCTGAAAAAGGTGATATTTGGGAAGGAACATGTGAGAGGTAATAACAGACTCAGAGAAGGTGAATGAACTTAAGAAAGGCTTTGTTTTGTTTTGTTTCTAGTTAAATCAAGAGAACACGACTTCATTTTTTTGAATTAAGATGCAACTTAGAGATAATATTCTTGTCCATGATATAAGATAGTATACAAGAGAAAACAAGACGTCAATGAAATACAGTTATGAGAATACAAAATCAAGTGAAAAAATTATTTAATCAAATATTTTGCTTCATAGAGGTAGTAGGAAACAGAAGGAACACCTGTACAGAAGTTCACTTAGGCATATTACTACGGTGGTGGAGAGACGAATGGTGATGAGGGCAGTGCTGTGCAGATGAGTGGGAGGAGCAGGGGAGGCAACAAAACAAGGTAGATCAAAGCCATTTCTGTGCTCACTTACCTACTGCATCCCCAATCAGGTTTCCAAATAAATTAGAAAAGATGAAAAATGTTTCCCATTTATACGAGCTGCCAGTTGCCTTGCACAATAAAAATGTGCAGAGAGGAACCACTGTGCTCCACAGTTTGCAGGAGCCATGGAAGCTCAGAGCAGTAGCATTGGTGTCTTCTGAATGGCCTCCTGTTTGTCACTGGGGACTGTGCTATCCGTATACAGGAGGAGGAATCTGCCTATGGAGGCACAGTTCTATCCTGGAATTGCAGCAATATCTGAGTACAAGTTTCTTTTTCTCTCCACCTCTGTCCTCAGTACTTCTCAGCACATATATCCTTGGAGAAGGCACAGAGGGGTCACTGTAATGTCAGCAAATAAACTGATGATAAAGGATCTTTTCTACTTTGGAATAAATGTCTTTTCTCTAGCAGAGAAGATGGGGTTCTTTTATTGGGTACTAAATAGAGCAAATATGTATTAGGAAAAACAAGCAAGGTAACTCCCCCTAAAACCCTATTTTAATATTTGCATTTATTTGAATGAAAATCTTTCTCAGATATTCTGGACATAAATAGTAATACACCATGCACTGCATTTATCTATTTATAAATGAATTCATATGTCTGATATGTGTCTGTATATGTGTATGTATTGAAGGATAACAATGTGTTATCACAGAAAAAATCTTTCACTGTGTTGTGTCATTCTGTTTTATAATTTGCCTGAAATAAACATCTACATTGACATTTCATCTTCTCACTCCTACATCAGCTTCAGTGCCATGGTTCCTGATGATCATGCCTCCCAGAAGGTTCCTACAGATAGGCCATAGGAATAGGAAAACTCAGATTCACAAATTGGTTTTCAGTTTGTGGATATAAAAGAATTCAAAAGGCGCCTCTCTTGGATAACATTTACTTTTAGGAAGGACTTCTGGTTTTTCTGCATTTTGTTCTCACACATGATTATGAAGAGGCTAAGAGTCAATCAATCATGTTCCCAGTGAATGCTGTCTTAGTTTGCTTATTTCGAGCAAGCACGTTCCCATTTTCTCCAGTAAGTCCTCTTATCAAACTACAACAGTGCTGATCTTTCAAACACAAGACCTTATGAGAAAACCAATCTTACTGGGAATTATTATTAACAATTGCTGTTTTCTGACTGTACAGTTGAGTCACTTTGAATAGAGCTGTGCTTATCACCGTAAAAGGGTAGTTCTGCAACTTCAGGTGGAAACACAGTCTTTAAATACAAAAATACAAAGGATTTTGTATGGACATGAACATTTTCACCTTTTAAAGTCATATCTGATAAATATTAAGGATTTCTTTGACTTCATGTCCAATTTCAGTAAAAACAGGGTCCTCTGTTAAAATGCAATGCAGTGATTTCATATGGGTTTCTACTACTGAATGACAGCTGAAGGGGTGTAAATCCTTCAGAGTTGGTAGCAGTTAGAGACAGACAAGAAGCAATTAGCTTTGTGTAATATTTTGGTGGAAAAGGGTAGTTATTACAGAAAATGCTGAGGTTACAAGGTGGAAACTTTTTCACCTCCCTTTCTCTCCAATAGCTGTCCTTTCTCATGAAGACTGATGAAAATGTCTTCAGCATGATCCAAATGGCACTTAAGCCTCAGGGTTCACTTCATGTCTTTTGATGCAACCCTGATCAGGCTTTGTTTTGGGAAGTGTAATGGTATAGGACCATTAACCGTTACCAGTGCTAATGTTAATTACTTTAAGCACAATCCTCTAGTTGGTCCATCTGTTACTAATTTCTTATATGTTACCTGTTTGTGCATGGGGTTTCTCTGTGCTTCAGGAAGACATCTTCCAGTTTTCTTCTGGCTTTATTGAAATGATGTTAAGTCATGTATGCCTCAGTGAAATACTTTTATACTCTTTTCTAAATTCAGCTTTCATTTTTTTTCAAGTGATTTTTTAAAGACATTTTTTGTGATTTCAGGTTTGGCATTGTACCTGAATGCTTAGTTTATTAAAACAACTTCAACATCTTGTATTTTATATAGTGTGCCTCTTGAAAAACTCTGTCTCAGTACCTTTTGGGGATGAGTTTAGGCTGATTTTCTCACACTTGAATGTCACATTTTGTTTTTTTTTGCTATCATCATGTGAGAAAGCAATGTTTTCTGTTTCCCTTGCTAAGTTTCCCTTTCTTTTCCAGACCATTATCAACCGAAAATTGTCGTTTTCGGTATTATTCATGTGCTGCTTTGCTTTACTTCTGGTTGGAGCTCAGGTCGGCAACTAACTGAAGAGGTAGGGACCCGGACAGGCCTATAGCTATCAGCCAGGTGCGCTTTACGCACCGCAACTCATTACTATAAAGCGGTAAGCAGACATGAAGCAGTCGCATTAGGGTTTAGGCAGTTTCAGCGTGTTTAGACCTGGGCTACTTGCAGGTAGCGGCGGCGAATCTGGGGCGGTCCCTGCGGCGGGGAGCCACGGGCACGGCCGGGCGCGCAGCTCCACCTCCCGGCGGCGGGGAAACCCGACGGGGGCCGGACACCAGCGGTCGCCGTCGGTTCACAAATGCAGCCTAGGCAGTTTAAGATTGTTACTCCCCCCTGTTTAGGAGCTCCTCAGCCTTCCCCGGGCAGCTCAGCGCAGCGGGTCGCGGCGAAGGAGCATCACCGAAAACTGGAGTATCCGGGATCGGGGCGCTTTTAAACCTGGGAAGCTGAGCACAAAGCTAGTGTGGAAAGTAAGGGATGGGGGCACGGTGTGTTTTCCTCCTGTTTTGAATAACTTTCTCAGAGATAAGCGGTGAACTGGCCCTGAGAACCTCTTTACTTGTAAAATTTGAAGTTTCAGAAATCTAAAGGAGGGTTGAGGTTGGGGTTAAGGTTAATTTTAGGATCTGGGAAAAGATGTGTTGCAGAAGCTGGTTTTCTGCTGGATTTTGCAGAGCCATGAGATTGGTGCAGTCATATGTGAATGCTCTGTGAAACTTGTAGGAGCCATAGGTGTTTAAGCTCTTCTAGGCTGATGATTACGACTCAGTTTAGGGTTTGGGAAAGACAATTTGTAAGTATGTTTCCTGTTATATATGGTAAGGCTGCCTGAGGTAAAGGAAAGGTAGGTCTGAGGACATTTAATGGTCCTGTTCAAACTACCTAAGCAACAGGGTAGTTCGGGCTGAACTTAGGAGAATTGAGTCCCATCAGCAGTTTCCCATGATGACTTCAGAGGCTCTCCAAAAGAGTCACATTATAAGGAATTAGAATGCCTTTATTCTTGATTTCCAGGAAAATCTGGTGTTCCCTCTTACAGGGTTACAGTTACAGGCAGGATTAGGGGGACATGAAATGCTGAAGGCACATTTCCCTCTCTGGTCTGTAGGATATTCTGATGCAAGTTCAAGGCTGAATCTGAATGTCTTACCCTCACTCTGAAGAAATTGTAGGTGGTCTTGAGCTTTCTTGAAGACTAAGTAGGTAATACAAGGAGTTAGGAAAGTAAGGTTTACAGAAGTATATTTCCTGATGTGTTCAGCAAAGTCACATGAGATGATTTGGGGACTGATGTTATGAATCTCAACACCTTATTCTTAATTTTGGGATAGGAATAGTGTTGCTATGCTTTTGTGAAGGCTATAGGAGAGTATGAGAGAGCAAGGACTGCAAGATCAGGTTTATGCTGTGTTCTTACAAGGTCTCCTCGAAGATGAGTAAGAGCTGGTACAAAGTGAAGGTTTCACCCTGAGATTTTGGATAACTCCTGCAAGTTATGCTCAAGGTTTGTTTTCTGGTAGCCATACAAGTAAATACCAAACTGAAGTGGGGAGAAACTAATGGCATATTCTTAATTTTGTGGTAGCTTAAGCAACACTATGCCTTATCTACTTAAGCGTTCATAGAATCATAGAATAGTTAGGGCTGGAAAAGACCTTAAGATCATCTAATTCCAACCCCCCTGCCATGGGCAGGGACACCTCCCACTAAACCATGCCACCCAAGG
>JANRGW010046166.1:0-32614 GCA_024733675.1 Psilopsiagon aymara | reverse complement strand
GGCAACCCATTCCAGTGCCTCACCACCCTTACAGTAAAGAACTTCTTCCTTATATCCAATCTAAACTTCCCCTGTTTTAGTTTGAACCCAATATCCCTTGTCCTATCACTACATGTTTGGTTACAGAGTAGAAAGCATTGTCACACATTTCAAAGGCTACACTGGGCTGTTGCTGATAGATGTGAAGGCTTTACACTTCAGAGCAGCCATGAATTTCTGGGGTTTGATCAGGGCTAGTGTTAGCTTCTGGAAATCTTCAGAAGCAGAATGTTTGAAGGTTACATCAGACTTTCAGTAGGTTGCTAGATGAAGCCTGATTCAGTTAGCTTGGAATTAGGAGTTCTGGATTTAAAGAGCTTAGTATTTTGGGCAGCAGGTGGTGCTTGGTCTTCATGATGACTTTAGTAGCTGTTAGCCATTGAATGCCTTGCTATGACAGCACTTGACAGTGGATGCTACATGCTGCCCATTTTTCATTGTGGGCTTTCAGCAGGACAAGTGATGTGATTATAGGCATGTGCTATGGGATTGTTTTTTTGCACAAATCACCAGTAGAATGAGGATTAATCAGAGGAGGAAGTGAGTTTGTGGTTGCATCTTAAGCAAATCATGATCAGGGTGATTATGATCATGAATATCAGAAATAAAGGGAGAGAAAACTTTCCCCCCACCTCGTGCAGTTGGGAAGCCAGCTGGCACATCCATGCATGAACCTGTCTCTGAAAAAGAGGAAGGGGAATCCACATCCAGAAAACACACACAGATCAGCAGATGCTGGTGCTTTCCAGGCTCCTGTGGAGGCCCCAGAGAAAGTCCTGAGTGCAATGGTCTCCAGCTCATCTTGCCCAGCCTCAGCACTCTGAGACAGGGCTTTATCCAGTTCTTCTGAGGAAGAGATGCTCAGCAGGCGCACACACAGCTAGCGACACCAGCGTGAGCAGCAGAGTACAGCTGCAACCAGGCCAGACAAATTAGGATACCAAAATTGCTAAAAACCAGCTAGTGCTTTACCATCAAAATGTACCATGCAAAAAGATGGGTCATAAGGGTTTCTTTGTTTTAGCAGGAAGTGCCTTGTCTCTTCATTCCTGCTGACGATTTTGATCTTGAATCAACCAGCACAGCCAGCTCGGAAGAACAGAGCTTGTATAGCACCTGTAGATAAATGCTAACAATAAGGGACTGAAAATCTCACAATGCTCGGAAATCTAAAAAGCTATCAATCCTTGTTTTTGCTTACAATGCTCCATAAAAACCAGGTGGCTATGTTTAGATATGTAGTCTCTGACAGTTTTTGACAAAGCAAAAGCATGTATTTAGATTCACTGGAACTGCTGGCAATGCCCCATCTCTTCTGATCCCAAGCTCCGGGGGGACATCCAGACATGTCAGCTTGTGGCCAAGGGGTGTGACTTTCAAGGCACAGATATAATCAAGTCCCGTATTACAAGAAATGAGCTATGTCTACAAGGCTCTGACACATCTACAATAATATAAAACACTTGGAAAAGAGAAAGATTTCCTCTGAAATAGCATCAGTTGGTGGTTGCCACATGTTGCACCTATTTTTGTTAGGTGTAGCAAATCCCCACCCGTGCTAAAAGCTGTGGCTCTTGCAAACACTGCAGCATAAAACAGCTGCTGAGTAGTTGTGTGCATGCTTGTGCATATGTAGTTAACAAATATGTACCCATTCAAAGTGCTGAGAATTTTTAAATCTAAATTCTTATTCCCTTATAATAGGAAATATTTTTTGTGAAAATGCTAATATTACCTTGACACAGCATAATGCATCTGATCACTTGGAAGAAGGCATATAGGTTCCAGGCATTGGGACAGCTTTTTCAAAAATATTAAGATTAAGCTGTTTTCATTTTCATGCCGACCTGTTCTTTTAAATGTTCGCTCTTGCAGTTCCTACCGAACGTATTTTCCCAGGATGTGGTATTTTCAATGCTGACACTTGGTGGTGCTGCAGTTAATAGGTTAATTCTTTTGCAGCTTTTTCTCTGGGTTCGTATCCTTCATTTGCAGAAGGTGCTTGGGCCATCGAAGCCCCTTAGGAACCATGATTCATCTTTCAGCAGTTCTTAAGTTAAAAATAAACTGGAATAATAATAATAACAACAATAATAGCAATAACAACAACAATAATAACAACACTACAACTGCTTTTATAGTACATGTTTCCTTACAAAATGAGTAAGCATCTTTCTAGTGAAACAGCACAAATACAGGCATGGTCCAGTAATTCTAGGCATCATCACAGAGGCGAAGCTCTGAAAGGGATCTCTAGAGGTGATGGAGTCCATCCTCTTCATGCAGGAGCAGGGATAGCTGGAGGTCTGTCCAATCTTCTCTTGAATACCAGTGTAGGCTTTATTGGAATACCTCAGATGCTTTAATGTGTTTTACGTACATATCTCCCAC
The DNA here is from genome assembly GCA_024733675.1 of Psilopsiagon aymara. Lineage (NCBI taxonomy): Eukaryota > Metazoa > Chordata > Aves > Psittaciformes > Psittacidae > Psilopsiagon > Psilopsiagon aymara. Next base: position 30,184 of record JANRGW010046166.1, on the reverse strand, counting down.
ATGGGGTCTTTGCCTAAGTAAAGACAAGAGGTGAGGCAGGTGGGTTTGGATGTTCCAGTCTCACAGGCAAGAAATAGTCGTATCTGCCAATGGGCTGTGGAACAGAGATTTTGTCTTGTCCCAGCATTTCTAGGGGGGCTCATCTGTAAATTTGTAGGTGCTGGAGAAATCATAGGAGATAAAAATATGGATAGCAGCCATAGGAGGAGCTGTGAGGACACCTTGTTGCACTGCTTTGTTCTGGGAGTCTCCCCCCAAGAGCCCTTAGAGATGCTCAGAGCATTAAAGCACAGATTGCAGGTGACCCTGGAATGATCTGCAGCAAGGTTTTGCTGTTGCAAAGGAGTCAGGCAATGCTGTGATAAGAAGCTGCCTCTCTGTTCCCACTCACTGGCTCAGCTCTCCACCTTCATACAGCAACAGCCTCTGTTTCAGGCAGGAAATAACCTGTAGGGACAAATTATCTTAATTATTAGGACAAAGATTACTTGTTTGAGTGCAGATTCTCAGTATTAATACAAAAAATAATCAAGATATATTGTTGTAATTAAATTGAACCTGTTCTTTCCTCCCCAGAGACTTCCCTTTAAATCTTATTCATTATTTGGTTGGTTAATTAGTATTAAAGACCCAAAGAAGTGGCTGTTCACACATGATAAGCATGAGCAAGAGCATGACTGCTATTACGTGCTTCCTGTGAAGCAGTTGGATTGCAGGCTCCAAAAACCAACACTCTAGCTATCAGAATGCAGTGAACATACACACACTGAAGAAATAAGGTTAAGCACAACAAATGTGCTCCTGATGAAACAACGGAGGCACTAAGCTGATGTGGAAAAACTGCCTTCCCAGGCAGGAAAATATGTTCTCACTTGGTGGTACTGTGTGGTGAAAGCCTCAAAACATATGGTAGGATCAATTTTGGTTTTGGACACATGTTTTAATGCTCTTTAACACGCAAGCTTCATATTTCATTGGTCTTGGTAGATAAAAGGGAGCTGTTTGTCACATCCTGCTGCTTTGCAGAGGCTGATTTTATATGTGTGGACTTTGGAGTTGGAACAGACAGGGGGAGTTATGAGCCAGCAGGAAAAAACTGGGATGCCCATCGTCAGATAGTGAATGGGAGGAATCAGAACATACACAGTTTACTCCAGCTCTTCTAAAAAAAAGAAAGGAAAAAAAGCTGTAGGTTCCCTTCATTATTTGAACAGAATCTTAGTTCTTACCTGAAGAAAAATGTTTGTTTTCTCTTGATTTATTTTTAATGCAGATGTAATTCCCTCTTTCTGTTAACATCAGAAGATCTGATGTGTTTCCTAATAGAAGAATTTTTGTTTAACCTTTGCCTGTGGAATGAGGTTTGTTTTCCTTTGCACCCTGAGGTCTGTCCTTTTAAGCAAAGGATTATATTACATATGATTTTCCCCTGGAAATTAGAGAGCAGCCCTGCCTCTTCTGGGAAGTGAGAAAGTAAAACCTAGACTGTCTGACATATTAAAAAGGCTTTGCTGACCTCTTCTTTAGGATTGTGTCCTTGTTTATTTTAAATCAGCTGTAAAGTCAATGTCAAACACTGCTTGAGCTCTCTTATTTCAGTCCACAATACATATAGTAATTTGTAAGTCATTAATTTACGGTGCATATTTACAGATACACTTGTATATCCTGTTACTCCTGCTGAAACTCTCTTACCATGGCTTGGGAAAACTCCAGGAGGATTTTGCTACCATTCTCTAAAAACCTGTTTCCAGATCTAATTCCGGTACTTTTGTTAGGAAGAAGTGTTTTGGCCTTTTTAAATGTACTTTCTACTTTCATTCTCACATGCTTTCATTAAGCACAGGTGCACAAACATTTCTTCTCTTTTGAGTCTCCTATTTAGTCTCGTCAGAAGATCTGATTTAGACACTCCCTGTTCTCAGGGTGATTTTTGTCTCCCAAGGCTGGATGCAGGCGGGGCCTTGTAAAGGGAGCTGAAGACACAAATTCATAAGAAAAATGAGCAATAGTTCTTTGCATGCTATGTACTTTGTACATATCTATCTTATCCCACAACAAGCAACACAGCAGACAACAAAAGCAGGTGTTGTCAGGATTTTCCTCAGCCAGAGTCCCAAGATGGCCAAAGTGTTACTGCATCTTCCTGGTGCTGCTACACTTTAGCAGGGTCTCTGTCTCAGTCATGGATGCTGTGGAGAGGGCCTCCACCTCCACCTGGGTTTGGGTGCAGGCAGCTTGTGTGTTTATCTTGCTTTATGTGTATTACTACTCATATCACTGAGTTAGTGATTAAAAATATTTGGGAAGAAAGTAAAGATTCTGTGGTTTTAGATCTGAGTAGGTTAAAACTATTGAATATAGAATTTTATTGCAAAAAAGAATTTAAAAAGCAAAAGCAAAGTGATTAGTTCCCTTTTCAACGAGGCTTTCATGACAAAAGGTATGTTTCATCATGAATGAAGAAAAACTTGCCTTAAATTTATTTAAGGCTTTATTAGAAATTAATTTATTTGCCTTCCCTTGGTAATTAATGAGTATAAAATATATGCACTCAGGTTTAAATAAAGCTGAGCAACAAGAGTCTGAGAAGGATCTCAGACAAATCTCACTGTAAGATTATATATGCAAATAATTTTTGTATTATTATAGTTCAAGTCTCTCTGCAGGATTACAAGATAACCAGTGCTAAACCCAGCTGATCCACAAAGCAGAAACTGACAGTGAAGAACCAAACCTTCTTCCAGGACAGATGATCATATATAAGTGACAAAGGATAATATATGGACTGTATATAGGAGACAGTGGGAAGTGGGTAATTCTATTAAGAGCCACAGTGAACACTTCCTGAGGAAGCTTTGCTGGCTAGCAGACGATGGATGCAGTGACATGATGGTGTCAGGAAAAGTAGCTGTACCCAAGCGCTCCTTTGCAGACCTCCTGTGTCACTGGGCACTGTGACCCAGACTCACCACCTATATCTCTCCAGGTTGTGCTCTCTCTCAGTCAGCACGACCTTTACAGTTCCACTTCATTCGAAGCTTTTCATGAAAGATGTAAAAGTATGCTATAAGAGACACTGCGTGGGCATGTAAGAAAGACCTTGTGCTGCTGCATTAGCTCTAGCAGCTGCTAGGTGCAGTGGGAGCAGCTGTCAGGCATTCCCACACTGACCTTCACTGTGATTTACTCCTGCAAAAAGAATAGCTGTGGGATAGAAGGACTTTTTTCCTTGTTGCTGTTGTTTATTTGTTTTGTTAAAGGAGTAATGTTTTTTTTATGTGATTCCTGGCCCAGCCCCATGATTCTTACAAACAGTGCTCAATAACTGTACTGCACAGCAATCACAGTTGGTTTTCAGAAATTACGGCACATAAATACGTATAAATGCCTTTTTTAAATGTTGTGGTCCTCAAGACTTCACTCTTACTGTACAGAATACAATGCTCCTAATTAGGGCTGGAAATAAAGCCATTGACTGAAGATGTATGGTTCAGCATAGGATGTTTGCCTACTCCAGACCATGGCAAGGTACCGCCAAGGCTGATGTGAATCTCTGCAGTGGATTAGTCTCTTAACTGCAGCATCATTATTTTTCCCACTTAAACTTTTCTCTAGAGCTTTCTGCTGTTGCCTTATCTGTCTACCTGTAACTGAAAACCTGACTTCCTGAGGCAGGTGATTTTATAGCTTCAGTGTCTGACACACTGTGAGACAGTTTCCATCAAACATGAAAGATCCCCAATGACAGGAAGAATTCTGGAGGGCACAAAAATTTCCCCCAATGTATTTAAATGCAAAAGGTGTATCTGATGAGCTATCAAGGTCATAATGGAGGAACCTATTTATATATCTCAGTTTGCTTCATGTTCCCAGGAAAAGTTTGGCTGCGATTATGGGTATGAGGTGGTCTGGATGGCTAGGGAAACACAGGTACATATCATGCTGAAAGCTCTCCAGCCTTTCAAAAAGGTAACTTTCATTAAAGCATAGCGTGGGTGCTGCTGCTGAGCAGTCAGGAGGGTTCAACACAAAACTTTCCTTCTGGAAGTTGTTTTGTTTGATTATTTTTGGTTTACATCTCATTTGCAGTCTGCTAAAGTGCATGAGGGGACTGTGGCCAGATGCTGTCTTTGTGCTTTGTGCTCTGGCTGAACCTTGTAAACAAGCTATAACCCTCAAAGCAAATTTTGGTTTGCTTATTCTGGGCTTCCTTTTTCTTTCTTTCCCTCCAGCTGCTCAGAACTTGAGGCTGTTGCTTGTTGAAACCAAAAATTTATACTTTTTCCCTATTCTTGTATTTCTTTCACATTTTAAGGGGAAAAAAATCTGCAATTACTTTTTTGTTTAAATTTTGTTTGCTTATTTGTTTTTTAAACTCTAGACTGCAAAACTGATTCTGTGAATGCCCAAACCTTTTAGGGTGTGGTGCACTCTTTTCCATAGTAAAGGACAGCAATGACTGGGGTGGTTCAGAGACTATTGCTCCAAGGTGAGGGTACCTGATCCCTTAGCTTTTACTGGCTGTCTACCACCTACCATGTCTTTGTCTAAGGTCTTTGTGGAAGGTCACACTCCTGGGAGAAGAGAGCCTGGAAACAGCTCCTTCTCCTACAGAAGGCATATGCTTTCTCTGCTTTAAAACCATACACTGCGAAAGCAAATGCCACCTTGGTGATTTTCTCCTCTAAAAATTTAGGTTACTCTAGCTTAAAAGTAAAAAGTACAGCCTTGTACCTCCATTATTTTATGGAATATTTCTCCAGGCAAAACGGGACAGCAGTGAGCCATGACTGAGGGAAAAGCATGTAAGAAGAAAGTACATTTTGATCAAAATTCCCTTACATACTTTTGGCAGTGAATAACAGCTGCTAGTGGGACATGCTCAGGAGCAGCTTGAGGCTGCCTTGCCTCCAGTGAATGGCCACCGGGCATAGAGGCACCCAGGCTGTTTTGTGTAGGGAATAACTTGATTCTCAGAAGCACTTTGTACACCACATTAGGGTCACCTTCCAGGTGACACGTTCACTGGGCCAGTGCCTGGGCCATCGTGGGCATCATGCTGGTGCTGGCCTGGACAGTTCACCTTGCCTCTTTCTCCCTGGAAAGCACGGCTGGGGGCAGTTCAGCTTTCTCCTCCGAAAGGAATGTAAGCTTGTTGCCCAGGAGCTGGGCTGGCGAAGCTGCCAGATCCCTTGTGACAGTGGCAGGCTGCCAGGCACCATTGCATGGCAGTGCCTTCCCCATGCTGAATGGAAGGAAGAGGTGGTGTGCAGGGAACACCCTGTGTTGCCGGTGCAGAGGGGCTGAGGCGGTGTGCCACCCACAGTGCATTTGCACACCCTAATTCGTGCAGCTTGGTGATCGGGAGGCTGCTCTCAGGAATGCTCACTCAAATGAACTGGCAGCTCTTGCTTTTTGCTGATCCCCCTTGCGTGGCAAAACCCACAGTGGTAGGTGTTGGATGAATCACAGGTCCGGGACTGCTTTGGGGAGTATATGCTGTATGCCTGACCACAGTTCCTCTGGCTGTTCACCAGTGATCTTACAGCCTGCCCTTTCCACTGCCTCATGTAGCTGTGGAAAACAGAAGCCTTTCCTCCTGAGGACTGTGGTCTTATGTCTTCCAAAAATACACATCTCATCACAAATCACTTGTGCCGCTATTGCTGCTGCCCTTCCAGGCCCTTCTAGAGAGGCTCTGCTTGCCCAGTCCCTGCTTCTGCTGCTTGAAACTATAAGCTGGAGAGACTTGCTGGAAACAGGCAGTCCCGTGAGCAATTTCCTATGGACTTGCTTGAATGCATTTGTGTCTGCTGAGATGCAAGTTCCATTTAAAACAATTTTCCATGAACAGGACATTCAGAACACCCCTCTCTGCAGTGGCCTCCTGAGTGTCTAGCAAGGGGTGGGCTCTAACTCCTCCATGTCTCTCTTTGGGGTCATTAATAAGCCTCTCCCCTTTCCTGTGAAATGTGTGGGAATTTAATTTTCTGCCCTCTCTTCTAAATGAGGCAGAAATGAGCCAGAGGCTTAATAGTAGCTCCAGAGGAAGGGGAACAAGAGCACAGACCCTGGTTTCCTTAGGAAACCAGCCCAGAAACAAGGTGAACATATATATAGAAAGAGTTTTAGGGTTTTGCCTCCCTTATGATAAAGCAGTGCCATGGAAAATAGCTGGGTATAGGGAAAGAGTCTTTTCAGGACTTTGTTTCCTGCAGTGTCCAGGCAGGGACAATGCATTTCTTAGCTGGGCAAAAGGGCCTTTCCTCCCCCAAAAGACTCGCAGCCCCTCCTCTGTTTCTGAGATTGTATCTGGAAGAAAACAAAAGATGCAAACACCAGACCCAGTGTGTTAACTGAAAAAGATATTTTTTCACTCAGGCAGATGGTGACTAGAAACCTACCATAGAAACCAACTTACTCAGCTCTTCACAATCCATGTGTGCCTGGTAAATATAAACTGCCAGATAGAACAGTGAGATAGAGCTAGGCAAAACAGCTTGTGCCAGTAAAACAGTGAAGTAAGAAGCATAGAGTAATTTATAATGAACTTGCAAAGGACATGTAAAAATACAAAGGTGGTGATGTAATCCAAGTGTTGGTTCAAACCCCTGTAATTATGGTTTCTGCATTTGTATGGACCACCAAACCCTACAAATCAACAACAGAGCTAGGAATAAACCCTCTGTGGAAGCACGAGTCAGCCAGAGGCAAAGGCACACGGCAGCTCCTGGAAGCTGTGCAGGCTGCGGCTGGGCCAGAGGCACTGAAAGTCAGAGCAAGCCAGCCACAGTCCAGCTCCACTCTGCTCCTGGGTGGAGGGAAAAGCTGCAGAAGAACAGAAGAGGAGGCAAGCTATGGTAGAAGAAGGGTCCCAGGCAGACATCAGATGGCAACAAAACCCAAGGCCACAGCGTAACCACCCTGACTTGTTCTGACTCCTTCCAGCAGGATGGTCAGGAGATAAGTGCGGATGAGGGCAGCTGAAGGAGAAGAAGCAGCTGAAAGATTTGTGCATCTCATGTGTTACAACATCTTAGAAGTTAGTTATGTAGATCAAATCTTCACCCCAAGGACCAGAGTTATAAGACGGGATTTGATGTTGGATGGCAGGCAAGTTCAGCAGGATATTCAATGTAGTACATTAGTCATCATCTATCTATTCAGGTTTCACCTAAAGATTGTGGGTATTTCAGAGGGTAAATGCTCTTTGAAACATCCTGTTTTGGCTCACCTGGATCAGCATTTTCAGTTATTATAGGTAGGAAAATATACATAAAGTCTGAATTTTCCTGAAGTGTTTAGAATGTATTTCCTATTGCTAGGATAACAGGAGCCAGTCTGGCAGAGATTAGCATATGAGCTTTACATACTGTGAGCAAACCTGCTGATTTTACTGCTGCTTTCCTAACTCTCACTTTTTCCCTAGATTTAAAAACTTTTATTTAAAACAGTCACTTGAGTCTTTCACATGGGTTGCATATACTGACAGCATCTCTCCTGTGTCCATGTGTTTCCTTGTAGAATCATATTTTTGATTGACTTTCATACAGAAGAAGCTCCCAGAGGAACTCATTGAACCATATGGGTCCTATCTTTTGACATAACAATTATTGCCTGATAATAACGGAATAGCAATAGCAGCATGTTTGGGAATCAACAGTGAAATACTAATGAATGTTAATGCATTGTTTTAATTTACTACATTTGTTTTGTTGATGTACTTATTAACCTTCTGGTCTGTGGTTAATAAGGCATTCTATTTTAAGGTATTATTATCTGGGGGAAGAAGAGAAAACCAACACTGATGAAGTTAGAAAATTTGTTTTTCATTTCATTCACATTTTGCTTGGTAATTGACAGCACATTTTAACGACTAACCCATAGACTGGAGGGACATTGATGTTATTTTAACAACACAGTGAGAGAGGGATGGTTTTAAAAAGAGAATGCACGGATTATTTTAGCTGTACAAAAGGACATTATGGCCAGGAAATGCCACACATTGCACAAGGCAGCCCAAAAGCCTATACTGGTCCCACGAGTTCCACACTGTGCTGAGTGTGAACCCAGCAAAGCTGTTGGCCAGAGTGGCCTGATTGCAGGATGAAAGCCAAAGACAAGTGCAGCACAAGGCTGTTTTGTAGCACACAGATTATTAGTTCCCATGGGGGAAGGTTTTCTCCTCCCTACTTTAATTACTCCCTTCTGATTCTTCTGCCTTTTCATTGTAGTGCTCTCTGGCTCCTATGACCATACTAATATGTGGCCTATTGCTGTCCACTCATTTTGGTTCAAATCATTCAACTGCAGCTTGTCATGGGATTTGGAGGTGCTGGGGATAGGACAGAGGGACTTCACTGGGAAAAGGAACAGTGCCTGTCCTCTCATCCCCCTCTCTAGAATCTATTCCACTCTGAATGAGATTTAGGGATGTATCTAAGGGGTGTATTTAAGAGTACAACTTTCACTGACAAGTAGTGAGATCCATGTTTCTAAAACCTATTTGAAAGTTTCCCTCTTTGTGACATTTATTGCCATGGTACTGAAATCAGCATCCCTCATCTGCATTAGCAAGGAAAATACTGTCAAAAGCTGGAAAGATGAAAGCAGAAAGTGTAATCTTCCAAACAGAGAGCATGTCTGCTACAGCCTCTGCTCCACCTTAACAACTTCAATCAGTCCCTCTGTGACCCCACATGTGCCTGCCTGGGGCACTATTTAAACACAGCCAGAGGCTATTGCCCTTTTCCCCAGTGATGCTGGGGTGCTGCTTTCCAGTCCTTCCGGTTTTCTGCTTTTGCACTGGGCAACACTTTCCCTGGGAGAAATGTTGTACCTCCCAAACGCTTTGGAAGTAAAACATAAGGTGGAAAACATTTTACAATTAAGCTTCCTAAATTAATCCACTTCATGGACATGCAGCTTGCACTTTGGGCTTGAATTGCATACTTATGATGTGGTTCTTAGAAAGCTCAAGCACCCTTGCATTTTATTTTAATTTGGATGTCTAATACCCTTAAATTCATTTGGAGACCTCTTTTTTAAGTCCCTGTGGTAATTCCATCAACAAAATACTTCACAATGGCATTTGCTCTTTCAGATGTAAGTTGTCCCCATTGTTTTTATTTCCCATTGAGATTTCTTTTAGAAGTTTTCATTTTAAAAAAGAAAAAAATCCTTGCATGGAGGGTGAGGGGCCTGGATTTATCACTGTTTGTAAAAGCATGTGTATATACACAGCAGAACCTGCCATTTCCTCTTGTATTAGAACAGCTGAAGAAAGGGGAAGAAAAGAAACAACAAAGGTAAGAGGGTATTTCAGTTCCTTTAATCTCTAAGCTGTTTCAGCCATGTTTTCAGACACTAAATGTTCTCTTGTCTGAATTGTGAAAAATATATTCCTGATACATCAGGTCACTGAAAGAAGGTTCTTCCCTTTTCCTTGGGTCTGTATTTGGGTGTTTCTCTTCAGTGACTGCGACTGCACACCCCTACTCAGCCAGAATCTGTGTCCCTGTCTTAGGCTGGGGAACTCCTTGAAAAAGGCTGTTTGCGGCTGCGGTGCTCTAGGACAGGAACGTGCAGTTATTATTCATACATGGCAAACGCGTGCCTTGGAAATACTAGAGTTCACCAGTCCTTCAGTGGCTGGATGCATGCTAAGGTTATTTCTATTGCTTCTGTTCACAAATATCAGCAAGAGAATGAACAGGCTAAACCAGAACCACTTTGTTCATTACATGTAATTAATTACAGTGGACTTTCCTTTCATATTATCCCTTCTCACTCCTCTTTCCTCTGAGGCAGCTGTTTATTTTATACCCTGCTGGTGCAATTAATGAGAAAAATAAGGTCCACTTGTGCTGACTAATGGAGAAGCCCCACAACTTTCCCACAGTCACAGCAGGAGGGAGTTATATCTGTGTGCTTCATCTCTTGGAACAGGGATAGCTGCATACAGGCGCTGGCACTTGGTCTGTGCTCAGGCAGTCCATCTCTAATCTACATAGGTTAACTACTGACACCAATTGTACTGTTATGTTACCAGTCTTATTACAAATGCCACCACTCTCCAAAAAACTTGGTACCAAATACCTAATAGAATATTTAAGAACTTATTTTGCCCCATCAAGCAATTCCTCTAAAAGGAAATGTACAAATACTTATTTTGATTTTTTTCCTTTGAGCCCTCTAGGTACGTGTATTACACAACTACCACCTGACTTTTTTCAGAGGTATGCACACAGTATGTTGCTTTTCCTTCAAAACTTTTGATTTCTTGGAAGCTGTATTGATCCATGGTAGAAAAACCTGTAAAATTCAGCATGGTTTTCTTGTAATTCCTTATTTATTTCTACCCAGAGTCCAGTGCCTGTCTCCTCAAAGCAAGCTTGGTATAGCACATTGAGGACAGGCTGATAAAGCATTCTTTTATCACTGTTCAAAGTATCCTCCAGGTTTTTGAGGATCTGACCTGAATCAAACAATTGCACTGCAGTGGTATTATTGATTTGCTCTATGATATGCCAGGTTGAGTAGCGAAACATTTTAAGGGTCACTTCAAAGAATCAAAATGTACTCTTTTGAAATGATACTCTATAGGAAGGATGCTGAAAACATTGCAATTCTGGCTACTGTGAAGCTGAAATTCAAGTGAAATCTCATAGGGCATGGAGTTATGCGGGTAGGAAGTTAAAGGAGCTTGTGCAAATCCCTGTGAATTGAAAGGCTAAAACTAACATGTTAGAAACATGACAAATGAGTGGATAGAGGGCTGTTTACGAAGCAGGAAGGAAGGTGAAAGAACTGACTTTGTCCTGTCTTTAAGATAAGACTAGATTATATATTTCACATCATATTTCTCTTAACTGTGCTTAGAAAGACAAATTTATCAGTAGACCTCAGATAACACTACAAATGCAGCCTTCTGTCTATTCTTCTGAGCTCTTAATTTTTCCTGTCATGAGGACTGAAATGCACAGGTTCCTTGACTGTGCTCTTTTGTGCATGGACTCATTTGTTTTCTGTTTAAGTGTTTGATAAAGATATGTTAGTCCAAATTACTTCTTGGACAACTTTGAATGCATTGAGGTTGATGTGTGGAGCAAGTGAAAGGCATCTTTGCTGAGATCAAAGCTTAATATTTTTACATTGTCTTTGAAGTCTGGAAGAAAGTGAGTGATCCTGGAGATCAAGACAGAGGTCTGCTATCCTGCAGCTCCTCTGCATGTTTATGCTGCTCAGTAGTTTGACTCCCCACACTTTCTCTCTGTGAGAAAGTGGCATAGGGAAGGATTAGTAACTTGCTTGGTCCTTCTTAGTTATAGTAGACAAGCAGCTTGACTCTTCTCACTCAGAGGAAAAAGTTTCCCTGCTGTAAGCATAACTAATGTACGCAGCAACTAATAGCTGTGAATACCTGCAAAAGGGTTTATAATGCCACTAACTGAAACGTATGTGTACAGTTAGTGTGTATGTTGGTCTGGTGATCACATTGAGCTTGGGAGGAAATCAAGTGATATAAAGCACAAACCAATAAAACCAGCATGATGCACTGTATGCTGGAGTCATTAGAAGGAAAAAAGTCTAGTCAAAGCAACTTTCAGGAGTGTTATTACCAAACAGACTGATAAGGCTATCCTCCATCAAAAAGGGATGTGACAGTTTACTGAAGTGTTGTCATTCACATCAAGAAAAATTGTGTTCTTTGAGTCCTGTGACAACTCTTCATCATTGCTATATATTGAGAACAAATGTCACTCTTTTCATAGCTTTTCTCCAGACAGCCAAATAAACTGGATGTATTTATAGTCTCTTGAAGAATACAGGCACTGGTATTTAAAGTGCAGTTGGTGATTCATGGAAAACTGATAAACATTAATTTCAAAAACAATGGCACTGAGCGCTCACATTGTGCTCCCTATAGCTGCCGTTTCTTGTATCTTAACCACTTAGTCATACATCCTGAAACACCCAGGGATCTTCCCTCTGGTACAGATCTATTTGTGTCATGAATATCACCATTCTTTTTAGATCACTTATTTTCTTCATATTGTAATTAATATTCCTGTGAAATAATACTTGTGCCTCTAAATTATGAATCTGTGATCTCTTTCACTGTGATGCTAGTACACCAGCACCACCATAAAAATTGCTACTATCATAAATGACACCTGCGTCGGCAGTTTTACAGAGCAGTAGGGATTTATTAGGCATGAAAACAATTTTAACCCTGGGCTGGTCCTTCTGTAGTATGGCTCAATTTTTTATTTTTTGCCTTTTACTGTCTGTGCCATGTCTGTTCTGAGTAAGAGTAAGATGCCAGAACAGCCAAATCAGAATCTTTCTTCTGCATTTAATGCTGCAAAAAAAGGGTGGTTATTTTCACTTGAACTCATTTCCTGCAATATTATTTAACTAACTTTGCTGAGCAGAGATAAGAGGCTAAACACAGTTAGTACTAATCTCTCCTCTAATTTAAAACAATGAGGACTCGGGCTCTGTGGTGAAAAGGGGGAAGTTAGAAACTCTAACCCTTCAATCATGATTTCATCCTATGACTTTACAAAGAGCGGTCACTAGTGTGCTCCTCTAGGTGAAAACAGGTGGGAAAACAGGGATTTAGAAAGGGTTTGGGAGGATCTTTTGTTGTTGTTTCAAAAAATTGTCAAGGTTTGGTGATTGATTCATGTGGGACTAGAACTGGCCTTTGTGTGCACCCTGCCAAAGTAGCTGGGTCCCTGGCTGACAGATGAAAGTGCCCATGGAGGAGCACATGCAGACTAAGGGAACGGGCTTTTGGCTACCTCTTTGTAGCATACACCTTCCTGGTGGTACAAGGTGTCTGAATCTGGAATCTGGAAAAGAAGGTTTTGGACTCTGCATTTCACCATGTGGTGAATCAGTGCTCTCACTGCTGAATGAGGAGTTGCAAAGGCGCTTCCCTGTCCTCTCCTGTGCTTAATGCATAAAGTCTCTTTTGTGCCGAACCTGTTGGTTCCCCTGCTCATGACCTCACAACACAATTACTGTAAATAAAAGGTATGCTATGGCCTAAGATAATTTTTTTTATTTATTGAATGTTGTTAATGTTTCTCTACAGTCAGCCCCAAGAAATTATTTTCTCAGAACAATTTTAACCTGTTCCCTCTTCAAAATAAGTTTCATGTAGTTAGTATAATCTTATCTAGCCCTGGTACACTGATATGTCATTGATCATTGATACGGTTATATCAATTAAGGATATGGTTTCTCCCCACCAAGTATACCAAGCCAGAATAACTTTCTGATAAAACATTTAAAGATAGATTATCCAGGGATGGCTCCTTGGGAGCCATATTCAGAGAAGATGACAGAGAAATTCTTAATAGGAAAGCATAGCAGCATTTATTTGCCTCAGAACTGAACTGACCTCCACAATGCCAGTTGTTGGAGATAGTTGCTCATAGTCCTAGGTTGTCCCATATATGCATGAGAGGAGACTGGATAGCAGCTTTTTCCAGTGTGAAGTTCGAGCTGAAGAGATGATGAAGGAGCTTCTCCATCATCTATAAAACCTGCAGCTTGCTTTCAGTGTGGTGTTATGATCCCAGTAAACAGAATCTGATGCTGAGGCACGAGAGTAGTTCACACCACTGGACTCTGTCAGGATTTAATGAGTAACTTCAGACATCTTAATGAGTGTAGAAATGTAGTCTTTCTCTGGGTTCTGCTGTGGGCTACATTTGACTGCATGTTGTACCTGAAAATGTACCTAAAGAGGGTTGATGCAGCTCTAGCAGTGAGCTGTGCCTCTTAATTATAGCATTTTGCCCTTCTGACTCTGTGCTGCTTCCTGAACTTGGATTGGAAATGACGACGAGGTAATTGTTTCAGTGAAAGCTAATTGCATTCTTATTATTGCATGTTCACTGGTCAATGATATGTGCTGCTTGTCGTAAATACTAGTGCTGGAAAGGAACTCCTGGATCAATTCAATTCACCCTCAACATCAAACAGCCTACTTTTTATTTTTTGCTGTGTGTGCATACAAAGCAGTAGTATCACTTCTTCACCTCTGTCATTTCCCTCTGTGTCAGTGTTTAGGGGAAGGAAAACATAGATGGTCACCAAGACCTGCAAATTTGTTTGGAAGGAGGAGCAATAATCCTGCTGCACTTCCGTGTGAATTGTGAAAGGAGTTATTTTTATCACAAAGTGCTTTCATAAAAAAAATATTTGTAAACATCTCTATTGTTTATGAACAATAAAATGCAGCAAATAATGGAGGGAAAATTATGAATAAATGGGTGTAGGTCTCAAATCTTGTTTTCTTTTAAGATATGAAACTCGTATATTGCTGCAGAAGAATGTTTTTTGTTAGGACTTATCTTCCCACAGCAAATTAAGAATCTATGCCAAATCCTGTTGCTAATAATTACTATAGCTTTAATGACACACATAGCTTATGGACTCTGGCCACAAAAGGGGATTACTGACATCTTGGTGCAAAAGCCATGAAAACTGTAAAGGTGCCAGCTACACATCAGTATTACGCAATGGTTTTAAGTTGCTCATTGGCACTGGGGAAGTCCCTTGATGCAGATGCTTTGGGAACTTGGAAGAGATCCTAGTTAGCATGAGAATCCTGTGAAATTTCTGAAGTGTGTGAGGTAGGCAGCATCTTCAGACAATGCTAGCCACAGTCTGAAAAATCACTTTGGGTATGTAAAAGTATAAACTAAGGTATTTTCTATACTAATTGTAGATCTTCCTGCAGGGAAAGGGAAAGAGCTGGGCAAAGCATATATCTGACCTTTTTAAGTGTATCTCCTTTATCCATCCAGGGTTGCCTTCGCTCTGTGTTGCAGGGATCCCAAGGGCCAGGCTGAGAGTGCATAGGTGTTCTGGGACAAGGCAACATTCCTCTCCTACAGAAGCAACTGCTTTCTCTGCCTGTGGTGTAGGGAATTCTTCTCATTTTTTCAAAGCTATTTAAGTATTTCCATCTATTGAAGTACTTTACATTAAATGTGTAAAATGTACAGTACTCTGATGAAGGCTAGGCATGAGGTAGGTTTCCCAAGGGGTAACACTGAGAAGACTTTGAGTTTTGAGGTATGCTCAGTAGTTAAATGCAAGTATTCAGTGGGAATTTTGGTCTCAAAAGCTTACAGTCACTTAGGTGGTCCTGGGGCTCTGAAGACCAACATCTTTTCTTAGGCAGAAGTGTGAGAATCCCAAACCTACAAGAAGAATCACTTCATTTTTGTTTGTGTTGCTTACTAGCTCATCCTTACATTCATTGCCATTAAGGAATTTTTATTTTTTTTTTCTTGGGACAGCTTCCAGTTTTGGTATTTTTCCCTTCCACTGTAATTTTTCCTTCTCTGTTCTGGTTCTTTTCCCTATTCTTTGAATAGTCTTTCTTTACTGTTTCCATCCTTTTCGCCTCTCTGTGTATCAAAACCTAACATTAGAATCATAGTTGTTAGGCCTTAACAGCCCAATTACATTAACAGCCTGTCACTGTTTTCAGATTAAATCCAGATATATATCATGATGATGTGTTGTACCATATACTAGTTCTCAGTGGGTTATTTTCATAAATAGAAGTGTCAGTATCCTGCTGAGTTTGTTTGCCCTGTTTGTATAACGAAAATATAAGCTCCAAATAAGCCTTTTGGAGTTACGTGGAATTACTGAAGTAGAACAGATACCTGATATCGCTGCCCTACATTTATAGGTGTGAAATCAGATATGCTGAGTCTGGAGCAGATTTTGCAACTTGCATAGGACACTACGAAAGCAGAATTGGACTTAGTAGGCCAAACTGGAAAGAGCTTGCTAGTTTTGGGAAGTAATGTTGTATTTCTTCTGGTCACTTTTGTGTTGTTTTCGCATCCTATTTCAGTCTATGAATAGCTACCAAATTAATCTGAAAGCTGTTTGTATGCCAAGCCCACATGGCTCCCATACTCTTCCGCAATTAAATTGTAAAGGTCATACCTCCTGCGGGGGGACGTTGCTGGTTTGAGCAAAGATATGCTGTTGCTCTCCTTCACTACTCACTCTCACTCTTCCATTTCCAGTGGGAGTATTTCCCAGGAACATATAAATTGGAGAAATTATTGGTAGGAAGGGGCAGAATTGTAATATCATTACCTGACTGAAAGAAGCCCTAGTTGATGGCTGTTCAGTAGAAAACGGCTTTATATTTGTCTTTGGATATATGTTATGCTGAAGATGTTAATCAAATCACATGTGTAATTTTCAGATAATTCACTGTAGTGAGTTTATTATATACCTGGAAATATATTTAACACTGCTAAGCATATGTTTAAATTGCAATTCACTATAAGCTGGTGAAAGAAAAGAATACTTTTCCTGGAACGTGGCTATGGGTTTGAATTTGGAAATGCCCAAATGGATGCCATAGTCAAACAGCTCTGAGGACCTTAAGGGATTGTCTTTCATGCAGTTCGCTGCCCTCCATCATTTTCTTACAGGGAGTAATTTGCAGTATTTTAAGCAAATAAATTGGAACAGGACTGCAGAAGAACAGGATTTCTGCTTGCAATCATTTGTGGGAGTGGTTACAGCCCTAGACCTGTAATAGCAGATCCTGCTCTGTTTGTTTATCCCCACGGGATTCAGCTAGAGCAGGCCAAGATACCTGCTAATGTTTTGAGAGGATACAAAGGTGATGCAATGTCCACACTGCTCCCACAATACCGGCAGTGAGGAAAGCGGGTGTATTTTGAATGCATGTGAGAAAGTTTCCCACTAGGAAAATAGTCCTCCTGGATAAGAATCAAGATAGCAAGCTAAAAGGTTGTCTGCCTGGGGAAACCAGTTGTACAATGCATGTGTTTTAATGTTGATAAGTAATTCCCATATGAAGTTAGTTTTGATTAATCCAAATATGAGTGACCTGTCTTTAGTCTGAAAGTGAATTCAGCTACAATAGCAACTTAGATTCTAAGCAAATTTATCAGCAAAGGTAGTAAAGTGGTATAATGGAGCTATTTCTAAGGCGTGAGCTGCTGCTGCTTCTGCCCTCCATGGGATGAATGTTGCCTATAGACCTTATGAAACCCAAAGAGAAGTAAAAGCATTGTAAGCTTCTAGCATGCCGTCAGCAGGACTGATCCTTGTTTCTCCTGTAGCCTTGATTTCACCTGCTCTGAAAACAAAGGGCTTTGTCTCCACTCTTCTATAGAAGAACTCTAGGGGTTTAATGCCCATTCTTTTCTTACCATGGTGAAACATGTCCTTTTTGTCAATAAAAATAAATCCTAAAAGTGTTGCAAACACTGATATTCCCATATATGCTTTACCTTGAGTAAGCAGTGAGTGCTAAATTATTGAATGAGACAGACTGTGCTAAGAATGCTTGTGATTTTTTACAGGTTCAGCATTAATAGTGGACTCACTTTCTGTAGTATAGTTTAGTGATGGTGCTATGTATGTAGTGATACAAAGAAGGGATCAGACAATCACTTGATAGATGATCCACACGTATGCTTTAACTACATCACAGCCACAAATCAATGATGTCTAGACAGGAATAAAAGAGGGAAGCTATTTTTTTCTTGCTTTGTGGCTAAAACAGGCTAAGAAACGTTTACCTGTATTTTCAGGATCTGATACATGGTAAATTGTTATGGTTGTTTATGTGCAGAGCTAAGCAAACTGGTTTTTTTTACGTAGATTGGCTGACCAGCCTTGGGGGAGGCAAAAAGACATCTCTGATTAGCTGAAATGTTTTACTTTGGGTTTTTAAGGTGTGTAGCCATTTTAAAAAGTAGCCAAATTAAACCAAAAACAAACCCCAAAACATTCAGAATTGAAAAAGAAAATGTTAAAAAGTGCTCTGTAGTGTTCTGTTTTTTTACAATTTGTCTTTAAAGAAACCCTTTGACAGAGGTGTGTAGGGAGAAGAGCACTGAAGCTATTTTCCACTCTCAAACTCAAGACAAATATTAAGGTTAAAATATGTGCTAAGTTTTAGTACATCAGGATTTCCCTTTCACAACACTCATTCAAGCAACCTTTAACAAAATGCTGTTACAACTGACACTTTAATTGCTCTTTCACGTGCTTTGGTATGTTTCAAGTTTTTTTGCTTTATCATGCAAAATGCCTATTAAAGAATATTAAAAGCAATTTCCTTGAAATAATTTCTTTAACAATAGTTACACTCTGAAAGGAAGTGTAACAACTAATTGTACTTTTTACAGATAACTTTCCCTCTTTATTTTATGCTGTCACACTTATGCTTTAAGACTTTTTAGTAAATTTAGGGCTTAATCTAGAAATGGCCTAATTTGCCAGACTGTGGGAAGAAGGGATGGCAGAGAAGTCCTGGAGTGAGAAAATAATTAAAATGCTAATGAATCTGGCCCAAGCAAAGGTGTTTACCAAACAGACATGAAGGGAAGTAGTGTAGATTGGAATTGCAATATGAGATCAAAAGATGTTTGAAATATGATTGCAAAAGGAAATTAAAATATACATATTAAAGCATAATTAATTCAATTAAAGGTTTTATAGAACAGATACAGAAGTAAGCACAGAAGTGGGTGATGCAGATGAATGTTTGAGATGAGCAGCTGATGTAATGTTTAAACATTCTAATAGAAATATGAGAGTTTTTCTGTGCCAAGAATGACGAGACTTTTTTCTCTCTATATACAAAGTGCTGATCTGCGGAGACAGAGACGGACTAGGCAGAGACAGGCATGGATTCTTGAGAGGCGGATTTGCCAGTTTCCCTTGTTACTGGCATGTCTCAACGGAGATGGAGAAAACTGTTGTTTATCAAAAGACACTTCTCCTGTCTGGATCTCGTTGTGCTAAGCTGCTTAATATTTGAGCATCTGAAAAGAGTGGTCTGGGTTTGCTTACCAATGTCAGGACTGGAATTGGTACTATTTAACTTCAACTCACCTGACTATACATACGATCAGTGACCTAGCAGGTGAAGACACCTTTCTTGGTCATCACTGAAAAGGTGACCAGTTGCTTCAGAGGTGATTATATCCAAAGTCATAAATAGTGGTAGCTTTTGTACATAAAATAGTCAGGAGCTGTGAATAAATCCTGCCTGAATCCTCAGGTCCTAAGTATTTTGTGGCTCTGTCATTTCATTGCATCTGTGCCCCAGGACAGAGAGATTCTGCTGCTGCTGTGCAGTGACTCCAGTACAAGAAAATCTTTGGTCATTTCTGTTTTCATCTCAGTGCTTATTTTCGGACCAAAAAATGATGTTTGTAAATTGTTTTACACTCAAAGCAAGAGGTGGCTTTGCCAAAATCAACAGTGGGCTTCAAAGCCTTCCAGGTTCCTTAGAACACAAAGGCTGACTCAGAGCAGTGACTCACCATCAGGAAGCAGGGAGCAGAGGACCTTCTTATCTGATTTCATATCTGGGGTGTGGGAACCAGCAGTGGGGTGGGGTGCATGTCAGTGGAAGAGTAGAGAAAAGGTTAAATGTTATGACAGCTACCACTTTGGAAAACAGTCATCCTTTCTCATGTCCTTCCTTACTGGCAACTGAAATTGTTTCAACAGGGGAAGCACATGAGCACTGTAAATACATTGACAGTTGTACAGTAAGTCAGTCCCTGAGTGAATTATTTATGTGCGAAACAGTAGTTTAGTTTTTATAGTTTTATAGGTGATGGGAGTAATTCAAGGCATACAAGGAATTGGCATTGTTCAGTTAGTGATGACTCTGGGCTCTGCTGGTCTGCTCTGCCTGACTCTATTTGGTGTCACTGCATCAGCAGGTGACTTAGGGATGAGATTGTACAGGGCTTTTGCATCTGACTTCCAAAAGGCCACTTTTGCACCTGGACAGCAAAATGAGAACTTCCACTGAGGCTTTTTCAAAGCAAAAAGGTGCTCTGGGGCCTGAGATATTACCAGTGAATAATGAAGCACAGCATCTCTCTTGGCAAAAGATGCTGAAAGATGCAAAAAACTTCCTGCCTTTAGGCTTGTCTGCACTATGTGCTGCTTTCAATCCTTCCCTTCTTTGAAAGTAAATAGTTACTTTAAGCTTCAGAACATGCTTAATGGTTTTTCCTTTCACTTCTAATGCTAGGCAATATTACCCAATTATTTCATTGCTATCGTTGTTATTGGCTTCCTGACAAACTGTCTGGTGCTAGGGTCAGACCTCTGCCCAGCAGCGGATGTTCCTGCATTGCTCTTCAGTTGGGCTGTGCATCTTCTCCTTCCTATCTCTATGAGTGAAGGCCCTTCCTGATCTCATTGCTTATGGCCCAGGATGAATGGCCCTAACTCTCTCAGTGAGGATTGACTATGGGGACTCAAAGATTTCTTTATGGCCTGGCTTGTGTATAATTTGCAGGGAGCTTCCCACGCACTTGCCTTATGTCAGATCTTTTTGCTAATTGGGTAGTGCCTCAGACCTGTTGCTAGTCCCTGCAAAAGTTAGGCTTTCCCTTTCTTACTTTCTCTCTCATGTAGAAGCATGTGTCTGGGATGAGGGTGGTGATTAAAAGAAAACACCACCAAAGCAACTTTTCCTCCTTTGGCTTTGACCCAAGGAGACAGATGTTCCTGGGAAATGGCCGCTGCAGGGCAATCCAAAGGAGTAACTGCAGCTTCTGCAGACACACCCAAACCAGCTCCAAATGAATCTGCCTGAGCAACAACGGAGCCCTGGCCCTGTATGTTTGACTCGGGCTGCTGCAGCTGGGGTTAGCTCTCCTGAAATGGCCTTGGTGTGTTCCCTGGCCAGGCTGTGATGGAGATGAGCCTTTGGGCACCCTCTTGGACAGCTGTGCACTTGTTTCCTCATGACGAAAGGGGTTGGTTGATCCTGACAGTGAAAATGGAAGTTAAAAATAGGAGATGAAATACCTGCTTTTTATACAGGGCTCAGCTCATCACTTTGTGGTGCTTCGTGCAGTGATTGTCACTGGAACAAGCAGCAAAGGGTGTGCTGCTGTTGTGTTAGTAGAGCTTGATCACATTTGGGAGTGGTGCAAATAGCTTTGTTGATGAAAGTGAATGGTTATTTGGCTCACTTTAATAGGTATCATCTCTGCTTTCTCTCAAACATCAGTTTTTGACAGCACCAGAATTACCTGCTTATCTCCATTTGGTGTACATAAGTGTATGTGGGAATTTTAAATTTATTTGTACTTATGTGCCTGAAATCCCATCTCTCTAGCAACATTTGTAGAATAAAAGTACATGCTTTACAGTGCAAATTTTGAGCTGTAAAGCACCCCAGGCAAGGTATCCCATCACACCCTGTCCCAAGTGTCAGCCATCCCAACTACTTGATTGACTCCATTATGCCTGTAGCAAAAATAATGTAGAGTCTTCTGTCTTTTTCCTCCTTTGAAATGAAAGTCTTGCAAAAAAGATTCAATGTCTGTAGGAGTCCTGCAAGGAGCAGGAAGAAATATGCATTTTAAAGAAAATTAGTAACTTTCTGCATGTTTGCAGCTTTTCCAGGCATTTCTCCCTTCAAGTTCTATTTCTTCCTTTTTTTTGATCCCTTGTTGAAGGTTATAATCCTGTGTTTATATCTGTCTGTTGCTATAGAAATAACTGATGTTGTTAACTAAGCTTGAAACTTCCTTGAGGGATAAAGGAAGAGGTGATTCCTTGTAATTGTTCCATCTCTATGAGAATAACAAGTCTCCAGATGTATTTCTCTTCAAAGGTCATGAATTTCAAACTTCTTTACCATATATATGAAAGACGTGAGATCCTATCAATGGCGTTACACTTAGCTTTCTCCAAACAACAGGTCTAACTAACATTGTGCCTCCGCATACTGCTTTCCCAACCTGCTTCAGCTCTGCCTCAAAGGGACCAAAGGATGGGTCAAGCTTTCTACTCATCAAAGCTGCGATTTTCCTATTGATAATGCAAACACTTGTCTGTTAGAAATCTGTCAAAATACATCAATGCTCCCTTCAGAAGGAGCTTCTATGGTCAGTGCAATGTCAATAACTTATTGCTGACACAGGATTTGAGTAAGGGGCCTGTCATCAAATGTGAGAGGTTTGATTGGCTCATCCTAGGGGCCCTCATGCTTGTCTGCTTCTGAAAGTTCTTGTTTCTGTATACTGTTGTGGCACTGTGTCTTGTCCACACTTTTAAAACTCAAAATATAGAGCTTATGTCTTCAGTTTGCCTTTATGCTTTGTTTGAGATCTGTTACTGCAGACAACCTCATAACTTAGATTAAAAACAGCTATAGGAGGGAAATGAGTGGCGCTTACATTTAAAGCCTCATAATGTGACATCTCATTTGTATTTTTGCCTGGAAGAAATAGTGAAATGGCACCACCTTTTTTGCATCGAAAATGTTAGTTCTACTTAGGAGGAGGTGGTTCAAACCTCTTTTCCATTCTAGGAAGAAACAAAGCAAGGTATCATACAAAACAATGCAAATTTAATAGGAAGTTTCAGGCCCTTGGGAAGGCTGTTTTATATCTAGTCAATGTGTGCAGTGTGAAACCTACAGGCACCTTTGAGTAGAATAATCTCTCATTTAGCAGGTACTTAATGAAATAGAGTAGTTGTAGCTGAATTTGCAGACTCTGCTCTTAATTTTCAACAATCCCTGTCACTGAAAAATATAATCCAAGACCCATCCTGATGGGAATGTGCATTTGTGGGTAGCCCTTTATCTCACATGTCTTTGAAGTGCCATTTCATAATTCTTTCTTCTTTCCTTCTCTTCCCTGCTCTTTTCTTAGTTCTGCTTTGTATCCTCTCCCTTATATGTCAAATGATACCATACCAGTTTTCTTATAGTCTACCCATTCCCCCTCTATTCCATGCTACCTCAATTCTTTACCATTTATGTTTTTTTATCCTGAACACTGCAGGATCATTGATGCAGGTTCAAAGTGTCAATAGTTCAACTGCACTGGTCAGCATCACAGAAAACATTCTTGGATATAAACCATATAGCCGTTGGTGGGGTTAAGGAAATATCCCGTGTGTTTGTAAACTGAGGTACAGAGTTATTTTTCAAGGTCACAAATAACTCAAAGGCAAAATAAGCCATTAAAAAAAACAAGCAACCTCACAGTATGCTTAACTTCTTCCTATACTAACCCTCCAGTAGATCTTTTGTTTTAAAATTATCTTCTTTGTAGCAATGTGATGTTCATGATGTTCAAAGAATAAGGGAAACAGTCAATATGGTCTTTTGAAAACTGTTCAACAAAAAAGCAGTGTTACACTTTGGATGGCCATGATGATCTGTTTGGATATTCCTTTTTTGTTTTTATCTTTATTGCACTGTGTAATTTCATCAGTCTTTAAAGCCAGATATTTGAGAAGGTGTCTCCACAGCTTGTTGGCCAGGCTTCTATGACGGGTACTACTTTCTTGGGTCTAGGATGGAAGAGCATCTGGAGGTACAATAAAACATAGGTAGGGTGTTTCCCCAAATTCGCAATCACTTTGTTGCTCCAGGCACACTCATGCTCATTTTTTCCCTTTTATTCTGTAAGTCCTGGGATTTGGGTTCATGAAAACACAGCTCTGTGGCATCAAATATGTAGGTAACGACAACTCAGTTGAACCGTCTCAAAGTTTTCACCCCAGCCACAAGATTCCATTTTCCTCTTAGTCTTTGCATTGCATATGTGTCAGGATTAGGAAGAGGGATAGAAATGGTGAGAGAGGAGGAACAGGAGAAGATGGAAGTAACAGCAGTGGTGCGAGAAAGGTGTGAAGCTTCTGGTTTAGTTGTTTCATATTGTGTCCAAAGGGGCCCATCCTTCTGCAGAGCTGGACACTGCTTTCTGTGACATTTGTATCTATTCCCATACTGATCTTGAAATGTCCAGATGTCTCCATATTTTGTGTGTTGATCTCACAAAAAAACAAAACAGTGGTGTTGAAAAACACTTGTTTTAGTACATGCTTGAGAATAACAGTTGCTTTACATAAGTTCAGTTGCAGAGCTCTTTGCAATGTTCAGGTCTGTTCCAGGGTTTGACCTCATCAGAAGTAGCAGGATGTTGGGATCCACACTGATTCCTACTTTGACTATCAGCCACTGATTTTTTGGAGAAGTTTTTTGCCAACTATGTCATAGAGAGAAATCTGCTCTGACTTGATAAAAAATTAGCCTGAATAGCAGCAAGTGTAAATGATGAGAAGCAGAGCCAGCTCGTCTCCAGCTCGCCTTCCTGTTTTCCTCTTCAGTACTGATTTTTCAGTAATGTCTGACTCCAAAGGAACTTGAAAACATCACAGTAGTGAACAAGTCCAACAAGGCCAGGTTTTAATCTAGTCCTCTGTATAGGGAAGGACAGATTCATCCTTTCAAATCCTGAGGTAAGTGCAGAATGAGGCTATGACTCGGCCTGTCTGCTCCTAATGATCTCCTGTAAAGAAAACAGATGTTGAATACAGATTTTCTTGGAAGCATAATATAGCAGTAATTTAACAGGGTGGAATTCAGTTATAGCATGCTGACCTTTAGCAGTGCTCTCATAATTTCTTGTGACTTGCTGGTTAAAAACTTGCTTGGAAAAAAACTTGAACACTTTCGTCTAATTTTGAACTGAATACCTTTAAATGAATGCAAAAAAAAAAAAAAAAAAGGTTTTCAGGATTTTTTCCTTTTTAGGTTTCTTTTTTTAGTAGCTACAAGAAAATCAGAAGCAAATATTCACTAGGATAATTACAGCCAGTATTTATATAGGTAAGGGCAGAAGTCCTACAAAAATATGTAGTTGGAAGCAAAATTGGAGAGGAAAAAATATATGTTGCAGGCTATAAAGTGAAATGGTTTCCTCACTTGGAAAGCTCTGGGAGGATGGTGCCTGACTCAAGAAGGAGGCAGGAGGAATCCTGCCTTTTGTTTCCCGGCCTGGTTTAATATTGTCTTCTCTTGGAGCCCAGTCCTCCTCTGTGGTCTCTCACCTGAAATGAAAGTTAGTGCCTTGTTGTTTGATAGTTGACTTTTCACATAGAACACTTGGGGCCCTCTTCCTCTGTTATAGGCTTCTGAAATGTGAGTTTGAAGCTGTACAGACCAAAGTTGGTTTCAGCAAGAAGTGGAGGGTGGCTTTTTCCTGGGACTTTGGATGTTACTGAGGTGCTGCCTGAAATCAACCTGTCACACTTGAGGCAGGGATTGAATCGCAGGTGGTGACCAGCCTGTTGCCCCACAGACTATGGGAGCAACTGACCCTAAATAGGATTTATTCTCTTACAGAATTTGCATGTAAACATTTTAACTTTCTTTCATTTCCAGTATGGTTAAATATTTAATATAGGGTAAATACTTTAAAATGTCTTTCATGTGGATCACAATTGCTCTGAAACATTTTAATCATCTGGGATTTTACACTGAAACAGTGCAGGATAAAGTTGTGCCCTGGCTGCCCAGATTTGAATTTTAAATTCCCCTGGGAGGTTTAATTAATGTTCTAAGTGGGGAGGTGAGTGTTGAAAATGTATTTCTAAACCCTTCTCCCTTTAAAGTCAATGGAAAGCATTTGTTTAATTTCAGTGGGTAACATGCACCATGATGGCTTTTTAAGCCACATGCTTTCAGTGAGCACCAGAGGAGCACTTGGCCCCTGTGACAGCTGGGCTGTCTTATTACCAGGGACACAACTTGTACTTCTGTGAATGGGCATGGCTAGTCAAAAACTTAGCAGTGCCTGCTGAGGATAGGGTAAGGACAGTAATACATTATTTTGTAAATTGTTTTGTGATGGGGCTATAAAAGCTGTGCCATTCTTCAAGCCAGGGTCAGTTTATAACAGAAGTACCCTGAGGTGACAGGAGGCTGAAAAAGGTGATTTTTAACTTCCTGTGCTTTCAGCAGTGACTTGCAATCCTGACTTCCAAAGCACAGAAGAGAAGAATCTGAGGAATGTACTCAATAGCTGTTGAGCAAACCCCAGCTCCTTTCAGTGAAAGTAACCAAGTAATACTGAAACCCACAGTTTTATCCTTCAGTGGCAGTGCAGGTGGATGGGAACGGCTCTCTGAATAGGTGCTCTCCTCTCCTGGTAACCCCCCATCAGCACAAATCTTCAGCAGTACTGTAAGAATATAAGCACCCATTCCACTTAAAAAGGGAGGTAATCTTTTTTCCTCAAGTTTGAATTGTGTTGAAGCGCTAACTACTGTTTTGCATTCATTTTGTGTTGCTACTGAGATTTTTGGCCATGTTGGAGTAATAACTAATGTGGCGCAGAAATGCTGAGTTAGCCAAGAGCTGCTGCATGCACTATTTCTGGGAGGGAAGCCTGAAATAGCAAGGCCTTTGTGGTTTAAACAAATAAAAAATAACACCCCAAACCCCCTAAAAACTTGAAGTCATGATAAAATCCTCTTACCTTTGAGAGACCCTACCAAGTGCAGTGATACCTCTCCTCTACCTCTCTGCACCCAGCAGGTTAAGGAATGTGTTTATTTCACTCTTCTTGGCACTTTTATCCAGTTCTTGTCCCATAGACTCTGGAAAAAATAGAGAGGGTCCATTGGAGGGCCACCAAGATGTTCAGAGGTTGAAAGACTTGACATATGAAGAAAAGTTGAGGGGAATGGTTTTTTCGAGCTTGGGGAAAAGGTGGTTTAGGGAGATCTAAAAGATCTGACCAGAGCCTCACAACATTTCAAAGGTAGTCACAGAAAGGAGAGGAGGCACCCTTTTCATGGATATCATTAGTATTCAGACAGGACAAGACACAGTGGGCACAAGTTGCTTCATAGGAAATTTTGTCTGGATATCAGAAGAATATTCTTTGCCGTAGGAAGGGGCAGATTTTGGAAGAGGTTGCTCAGAATCGGTGGACTCTCTTGATGGAAATACTCAAGCCTTAGCTTCACAGGGCCCTGGATAACCGTAATTGAAGGCCCTCTTTCCATCCTGTTTCCAATCCTCCTTCACAAGCCTCTGGTATTCCTGAAATGGATTTCAGTCAGATTTTGTGCATCACAGTTGGAAACCTGTCACTGGAGAAGTGCTGAGGTCACATGAGTACTCTGAAAATATTGCAGTTTGGATTGCTGAACACTTCTAGTTCATGACTGACACTAGTGTCTGTCAGACCATAAACAGAAAAAAATCCTCAAAACTTCTTTGGTTCAATTAAAAGGGTTTCCTGGGTTCCAGGCATTATTTTTCAGCTCATGCTACACAGGAGATGAAGATTTTCCATAGGACTAGCAGCACCTCTTCTCCAAAAAGTTCACTGCTTGCTGCGTACATCCTGCTTGCTTTTATTTTGAATTGTAGGTGTTGAAACAGAAGCCAAAGGTACCAAAGCTGATTCCAGTCCTACACATGCAGTGCAAGATGAATACATTGTTTCCCTCTTGTGCTCTCTAATTGAGATCCAAATTGTGATAGGACAACAAGTAATGGTTTTAAAATAAAAGAAAATAGATTTAAACTAGAAATAAGGAAGAAAATTTTGCAGTGAGGGTGGTGAAACACTGGCATGAGTTTCCCAGAGAGGTGGAAGATGTCTCATCCTTGGAAACATCCAAGGTCAGGCCGGATGGGGCTCTGAGCAATCTCATCTAGTTGCAGATGTCCCTGTTCACTGCAGGAGGGCTGGACTGGATAGTCTGTGAAGGTCCCTTCCAACCCAAGCTATGATCCTAGGGATCGCTGGGGGGTGCCTGCTGTGGAGAATGGCCTGTAATAACATGGGAGTGTATTTAAGATCTTCT
This sequence comes from Psilopsiagon aymara, assembly GCA_024733675.1. NCBI lineage: Eukaryota > Metazoa > Chordata > Aves > Psittaciformes > Psittacidae > Psilopsiagon > Psilopsiagon aymara. Next base: position 2,485 of record JANRGW010046166.1, on the reverse strand, counting down.
AAGCACTTCATTTTTATATCTTAAGATGTATAAAAAAAATAGAAGAATGTATGAAAAGCAAACACTTCAGTGGCTGAAGTTAGATTGTCATGCTGCTGGAAATACTTAGCAGGAGTGGGAATGCTGCACAGTATGGGGGGAGCAACCTTGTATGGATTTTGCCATGTACATGTGAGCTTGAAAGCTGGGGGAAAAATATCATAGGTAGACAAGTGGGATTTCTAGTACCATAAATTGGAGCTGAATGTGATTCACTGAAATATTTGTCCTAAAGGAAACAGGAACATATTAGGCCAGTGTGAGAAACTTGATGTTTAAAGTAATAACATGCAAGGGACACCAAATAAATTTGCTTAAATTGAAGACTTACAAATGGCCATGCATACTGCACCTACAGCTATCCTTTTACAGATCTACTGCTTCTTTGGTCACAGTCTGAGCTTAGCAAGATTTTCACTGCTCAGAAAGATCTTGTTTCATAGAGAAATTAATTAGACTGAGTTAAAAAATTTACACTGTAAATCAGGTCTTGGACTGAGTTGTTCCTATTAGACTACTTGTGAAACTGCTCTTTAATCTGTAATATTAGGCACAGGAATCTAAATAAAATGGGGTAAACTTGTTTAATTATCTTTGCATACTCCCTTTCTCATTCAAGTCCCTTTCAATTATGTGCACTGCATATGTGTTGATTTACACCCAAGATCTGTTCTGGAGTAAATTAACCAGAATTCTGTGTGGGCAGGGAGCAGGTTTTTCTGCTCTGCTTCCAAGTGTGGACAGCAGGATAATGTACATCAGAAACCAGGACTCACATGAAATGCAGCTGTGAGACAGTCTGCATCAGTTATTCCATGGATAATGGGGGGCTGCCCAGCCCAAATTGCAAAGCCAGTGTAAAATCACTCCCCTGTCTGTGGTGTCTATGTGCAAATGCATTAGCTGGTACACAGTGATTGCTCCAGAATGCATCAAAAATTCAAATTGCCTTTCATAGCACAGTGACTGCAAGTGTGAGCTTTTCACTGCATCTGTATTACTGACAGGGCAGTGGCTGGGGGGTTGTCTTCATCAGTGGGTACATTATTACCTTAAATAAACTTAACTGGAAACTCTAGTGTCACAAAAACAAAGCAAAGTTCTCCATCTGGATCTCTCCCACTAATGTCCTTTGCAGCTGTGTGTAAACTGTGAATCACAAAGGAGGAAAACTATGAAGGTAAGCAGAGAGAGTGAGCTCTCTTCCAAACAGAGCTGCCTGTCAGTGGTACGGTACTGAATCCTGTACCCTGCTGCTGCACTGTGCTGGCCATAACTCTCCACTGCAGCTGGTCCTCCACCACTGTGTGCAAGGACAGTTGTGATTGAGTGAAGCAAAGATCTGAAAATTATATCAAATATGTGGTATCTATTTCTTGCTTTCAAGAATGATGCCAGAGCCATAGGCAGAGCCCAGACTGCATTTGTTCTCAATTTTGTCTGAAGTTGAAGGAATGCCAGAATAACATTACAGACTTTTGATTTGTGTAAATCAGAAAAGTGTATAAAGGGTTGAAAAGATTAATAATTTGGCTTTTTAATTGAAATATTTAAGAAGGAAATAATATTTTCACTGGAAGGCCTAGGAGGTCCCCACTTGAAAACTCTCCTTTTGCCATGTGCCTTAAACCTAGGATAACAGTAGCACATCAAAAGGATTATGAGGAAGCCAAGTAATACTGATCAGAATGACTGTCAGCAGTTTTATCATGCTAGTGGCCTGTCTTCAACTTTCTGAGTTGTAGAGAAGAGTTGGAGGAACAGCTATAAAGCAGCTTTGTGAACGCTTGTAGATACCTGCTCCCAGCCTCAGGGACAGCATAGGAAAAACACAATTTTTAGCAGTCATGAACTGAGTGAAGGATGGAGCTAACCATAAAAGAGGATGAGGAAAAGGTAGGTAAGTTGAAGATGAATCTAGAAAGTAAAGAGATGTGATAGAAGAGACATCCTGGAGAAGTGTGGGTAATGGATAGCTTAGTTTACTACAGAAAATTAACCTTCTACATGACTGTAGTGGATCATGATGGAATTTTTCAAGCTGAGGACACACTACAGTAAAAAAAAATGGAGGTGGTGACAGCCTTTATCCTTGTGCTTTATGTGCAGTGCTGAAAGGCTAGAGATAGCTAAACCTTCAAAGTAGTTTTAAAGTATAGTCAATAAGAAGTAGCTTGGATGTGAAAGCTCAGAAGTGCGCTCTAAAGAAGAGATGCGTGTTGTATACCCAGCAGAGAGACTGCTTCTGCAATTTGCTGCTAAAGAAAAGGATAGTATCAAACCTCTCTTACTGAGTGTCATGAGTTCAGCAGTAGCAGTCATTTTTTCTCCTTCTCAGTAACTGGTGCAGTGCTGTGTCTTTGACTTTCGGCCTGAGAACAGCACTGATAACACCAATGTTTTTAGTTATGGCTTAGTGATGTTTGGTCTGGCCAAGGACTTTCTG
>JANRGW010046165.1:0-47095 GCA_024733675.1 Psilopsiagon aymara | reverse complement strand
CCCGGAAAGCACAAAGCGAACTGATTCCGAGTGAGCTTTATTGACACAATATGCCTGCCCACATTATGGTCTGACACACCAAATTAATGAAATTAAAATATTCGAATCAAAAGCAATCACATCACTTTTGAATTTGAGCATTGTCTAAGGACAGAAATACATTTTAATCTTGCACAGTCAGTTCAGCCAGGCAACAAAATTAGCTTCGTAGGAATGCAAATGAGTGGTAAAAAGATCCTTGGACCAGTATATAAAATTTGACAGGAGACAGCCTTTATGTATCAGAGATAAACATAGTATCTCTGTGAAAAACTGCCAAAGTTACTAGCTGTTTATTTCAATACCAAATTTTTAAAAGATTCTTTCTATAATGGACAAAATCCCAGCTGTAATTAAACTGAGATTACCGCTATTGCTATTCAGCTGTTGAAGATGATGGTAACTTTGGTCTACCTTCTTGCTCTCAATTGGTGGCACAACCCTACAGAGGCACATGTGTGGCAGCTTAGTCTGAATGCAAATGGACTAATGGAGAAAAGACCTACAAACTGGCACAAAGAAAGTGAGGGAAAGATAGAGTGTGTGTGAGGAATGTCCACCCCAAAGCGGGAGGGCAATGGATAGAACACAGTACAGACAGGAGACTGAAGTCCCCACTGGACGTCTGGGAAAGGAAAGGCACTGGCTGGACTAGCAGACAGACAGACAATTGGGAAGAGTAGTAGGTGGGAGTAGAGTGGAGAAAGATTTGTCAAAAACTGACAGTCTTATACTGATATAAAACCTGAGTTGCAATCACAGCAAAGGACTCTAGGCTCTAAAATATAGAGTATACATAAAAGACATGCTGAACTGCTCGCAGTTCAAGTGATCACATTTGGAAGATGAGGAACTTTCAGGAAAAGAAAACAAAAAACAATCAGTCATACAGAGAAAGTATTTACACCTGAATGTGAAATTCTTCACTTTGTCAGTGGTCTTAGGAAGTCCACAGACATTCCTGTTTAATGTTAACACCTGGTGCTTGACAGGAAAAATTCTCAGGAAACAGCGGCTTCACAGACTCTGTGTAACTCCCATTCAAATAGAGTCAAAATGCTCAGGACAAAAAGAATTCAATGTTGCAACACTGATTCCCAGCATCATATCAATTATTTTAGCCTGTGTTACAGGAAATTGTTCTATGAAATCAATGCAACAGATCTCCAAAAACTTAAAGATGTTGACAGATACAACTATTACATAGAGAAATGTATATCTAGTATCTGAAATGCAACTGACATACCTTTATTTCAATATTGAAATAAGAAAGGATCATAACATTTTAACACATAGGAAAATAAATACTATTCTCAGCATAAACACACTGTTGGAGAGTGGAAACATCTGTGGACTTACAGGATTAATAAATTCATTTTATAGAAGTAAGTTTTCAATAATGGATACTTAGAAAGGGGCCTCAGAGGAGGAATGAGATGGAGATTGTTAACAGAGTCCAGGTATGTGATTATTAAGCTATCAAGTAACAACATTTTCTTCCTACAATTATGCTTTGATTGTCTATGCATAATTTCTAATTTAGGAAGAGTGTGACAGCGAGGGTTTAGATAGAAGTTTTTATGGATCCTTCAAAACCACCAGCCATTCACCCCCATGTTGACAAAATCAAACCACAAAACAAAGTGAAAATAATTAATGAGAAGCGTATTACACAAAGGTAATGGACTATCACATCAATATGACACAAAAACGTGATTCATACAGTAGTTCTCTCCCTATGGTTTATGGATCACATACAAAATAGTTTCATAGACAAAGAATGTTAAAAATCCATGAGTAATTATCTAGTTATGCTGCTTTCAGAGGCAGTAACAACAGAAGTAGAAGTTTTATGTCAATAATAACATCTATCCTAATCAGAAAGTTTTTGTAGGGAATAGAATTCTTCAGGGAGAACTTGGGGAAGAGAAGGAAGGAAGTTGTAGAAAAATCCCCCAAAGTCCAAACAAAAGACAGCAACTGTTCTTGTGCTTGATCCAAGGCCTCTGAAGCTAATGGAAAGTCTTCAATTGAACTGCAAAAGACTTTGCACCAGGTTCCTTTTATGATTTTGTGCATTTCTTCAGATCAAATCCACAGAGAAAACCAAGGTTTTGTTTTTTACATATTTTCCACTAGAAGGTACATTTTAAAGTTAAAGGTGAAGATCACAAATATACATTTAGGATTGTTAGCTAAAATAGAAACCTTTATATTTTCAAATTCAGAAAATGCAGATATGACTGTTCCTCCATGGGTGCAGATGTGTTTAAATCAAAAACTCTACTCAGCTCAGAAGAGGTTCCTTTTTTTTCCCCTGTCACACAGTTAAGAAGTAGCAGTATCATGTTTAAGATTTCTTCAAAAAGGAAGTGCATTCATTAGAATACATGTTCTTCCTTTATTACTTGTGTAATTGTATCTGCTATGGGTTAGCGTCTTATAACCAATGATTACTATCTAGTGGTATAGACAATTACTGACTGGTAATTAGTGCTGTGAAGTCAGCAGACTTCAATAAACTGCTTTCATAGATTGTTGGTATGAAATATGATTTCAGTGACAAATCTACACAGAACATCATAAAAAAGCAGCACAAACACAGCGACTACCCTGTGTTTGGTCTTCTTTTGGTTGCTGATTTCAGAGAGATTGTGGACTGATAAAGAGACCAATCTTATGCCATCACCTGCAGAGTTTAAAAAGGTGATATGGATCTTAGAAAGGCTATTTTGATAATGCGATTTAAACAGTGTTTTTGAAAATATAAGTGTAATGTATAATCAACTCTGTCATCCTTTTTATCTTTGTCTGTCCTGGGCAGAAATACCCTTCTACCTCTTTCTCATGTCCATCTTGCTGAAGGAATTCCTCAATCCTGCACCAGAGATCAGGTGAATTCATCAAGGATTTTAGGAGCTGAACAGGTGTTCTCACATGTATCAAATGAGAGCTCTACTGCTTCACATCACAGAAAACAGTTCTTATTACCATTAGCATTTTTGCTGGTTCCCTGATTCAAATTCATTTCAGACATGTAGATAAAGAGACAGGAATAGCAAATTCACTCACCCCTGAAATAACCCCCAGAAATTAAAGCACAGCATAACAGCCTCTGGGGATCCATTAAAAATACATGGACCTGGGACTAGAGAGCACTAATATTATCACTCCAAAATCTTGTTAAATTCAGTTGTTCTTATGAGGCAGCTTATACTTTTAATGACTAACATCACACTGTGTATTAGGCTGCTCAGTCAAATCCTAGCACATCATGCATGACTGTGCATGAGCTGCCTGAGATCCTATTTCTAAAGCCTTCAAACTCCTTTTAAATTCAAAACCAGACGAAGTTGGTTCTTGAACATGAAGCAATACAAAATAAGCCCACCAGGCCTTACATTATCAAGAAAAGAAAAAAAAAAAAAAAAAAAAAAAAGAAAAGATTGCTCTTCAGAGCTAGTAATGTCTTACATTTCTGGATTTCTGGTCTATTTCTGGTCTAGAAGAATTTCTCAACACACTTAGAAATTGTGGGAAGCTTTTCAGTAATCTTGAGCCACAGAGGGATGTTGCGTGGCCCCAGCAACCTTTGAAGCTGCACACAAAAAAAGGAAAACTATGCTACTAAGGAAGCAAAAAACTGAGGATGTATTTATCTGGAAATGTTTGCTGGTATTTCTGCAAGTCAGAAGCTTGAGCTCAATTCAAGCTTGGACAGTAATGTACACTGCTACTCTGTTCTTCACATAAAGAAAAATACAATAATCCTTTGCAGTTTCAATCTCCCCCTTATTCTTCTTGAAATCTGAAAGTTGATAATTTTGAAATACACAGATTTTACTATTTAGAAAAAATTAAGAAGTATGTTGGCTTAAGGCAAGATGGCACCCCGGATCATTGCTTGCATTAGGCAATTTCATTATGCTGGAGCAGACTTTTGTCATTCCCAGTGTTTAGCACACAGGGTATTTTTTTTTTTTTTTAATTTTTCCTCATGTCCTATATACCAAGGACTTACTGGAAGAAAAACTAAAGATGATACAGTAAGTTAGCCAAGATCTATTAGAATAGTGCAAAGGCAGCACAATCAACTGTGGTTATGATGAAGGTATTCTCAGGCAGATCAACATCCCCTTTTCTGGAGAAACAGCACAGATAATACACATATGATACTGTAAAAATATTAATACATATTAACCTATCTATGCTGTCTATTTTAATGTATCCAAGTTACTTTAAACCTATGTTAGCAATAAGTTGAAGATAATAGGTAAAGACCTTTTGTCAGTTCCCAAGTCAATTTCCTGTTTGTAATGAACAATTTTAGGATTAGCTTCTAATCTGTAATTTCGGTGTGTTGGAGCATAGCACTAATGAACCAAGCCTCCTGCAACACTGCAGGTACACATGCTGTAAGGAACATTTCAAAGTGTAATCACAGCTAGAAATACCAGTTTAAATGGACATTAGACAACAGGCATGCCTTGGTTTTGATTTTATTAATGGCTGGCAAAATGTATTTGTTGTAGACAGTATAGAAAGTGCACAAAACCTCAGCCAAAACCTAAAAAGTACAGGATCCGCTGTTCAACAGCGGTACTTAAGCACCAACAATGTGAAGTCTAGATAAAGTTGCATGACAACATTCATTACAATTTTTAAAATGGAATTTCTCACATGTTGTTAGCAATGGTGCCAGCCACAGCAGTATTAAATTGGATTAAAAATATTTCAGCAGAAGTGAACAACTGTTCACCGTCTGCTTCTTGCCCTACAGTAACATCGTAAGCCCTATAATATTTATGAAAATTAGAAAAGGAAGAAGTCTTGTTGTTATGTGGCTGGTGACTCTTTTGACAACTCACACTGCAATTATCATAAACCTGATTTTCTCATTAGGAACCATCAATATAACAATATTGACAGCTAAATCATACAAACTTAAGTTTGTATGATTTAGCAAGAGTGCCACTTGCTGAACGCTTAGCACAATTTTAATCCTACTAAAATCTACGCAAACTTTTTAAAAACAGAAATATATGCTTATTCTGAAAAGTACTGGAGAAACATAGTAATGGAACACAAAATCTCAGTGGGCAGAAGGAATTAAACAAATATCTTGACTACATGTCCACTATGCAAAACTAATATTCAGCATTCCACAGTGAATTAAAAGCAGATGCCTTTTATCAATGAAAACAAACTGTTCCTGAAAATGAAAACAGCCACAGGATGTTTTCCTTTACATATTTTGAAACTCAAGTTAATAAAAAGGTAAACAGTGTGGTCTGCATTTGATGTGACCTACAGAATATACTGCTAGGTATAGAAAAACCAATTTTTTTAAAATTGCATGCTTAATAACTAACTGTGGGAAAAGAGGAAATAATATATTGAAAAATTAACTTGTCAAAGCATAGAAGGGATACCGTCATCATCTGGGGATATGCTATGGCCAACCAATAAAGTTATGACTGCTTAGCCACCACTTGTCAATAGCACTGTAATTACATGATCTTCTACTGCCATAAGGTTAAAACCCTCTATGGGTTTAAAAACCATCAGCACCCATCTGTAAACTTGATTTTAAACATGAGACACATTCCCTATAAAATATGAGATTAACAGAGTTTCAAACCAGTGGAAAACAGGACCAGCAGCAGGAAATGCCAGAAGTAACAGTCTTACAACCAAAATCAATTCCACAAAGATATCTGTATTATATGTTTGCAAGTCTTATAGCTAAATGAAAACCTACATAAAGTAAACACGGAAAACAGAGTCAGCCATAATTTTGAATACATCACAAATAACGGGACAAAATAAATTAGTAAGATTAGTAGTATGTTTGGATATTTTTATGTTCTTGGGAATAAACTGTCCTCCTAGAAAATAAAATTCCAACTGTAAACCTGTGAACTCCTTTAAAACAAAAGCATCAACTATTTCATTTTAGGGCTCCTATGCTTTATGCAACCAGCAAAAGCCAAATGTATTTGAATTAGTGCCAGAAGAAACTCTTACAGGAAGTGACAAAAAGCCTATCTGAATTTAGCACCCCTCTGCAAGCACAAAATCCCTATGTGTCCTAGCACAACCATAATCTTCACTTCTGCACCACTTCTAACAAGACAGTAACCAGTTTCTAACTAGCCCACTTACAGACTTGAAAATCTTAGTTAAATAAACTCAAAAAGAATGCTCCTTTTTTAGCTCCATGTTAGCATATCTGTGACCTTTTCCTTACTAGATGATCTTAAGGTCCTTTGCAACCCTAACTATTCCATGACTCTATGATTAAGAAGAGGAAAGGCAATAAGATGCTTCCGTCCAAATTTTGCTCCAGAAATACCAAATATCTACGATATTTTCCTATTAATTTGATTTTCCTTACATGAAGCATGGAAATCCTGCTAAGTGCTATGCTAATTGCTGAACTACATCACACATGACTCTGCTTTGCAACAGCGCACTTATACTACATCATTATATAATGATGCCATTAGAGAAATGAATTACCTAGTTCCACACTAAAAAATAGTCTATTGACTATAAATAATACAGACTCTCTCAGTGGAGGCCTCACTGGAGTCCTTGTTCCCACAGAAATTTAGGATAATGTGGAGGAAAAATATACAGTTTCATCTGCTGGTATTTTTTGATTCAGAATTGCTTTCAGGCATAATTTCTGCAGCACATCCCTTAAACAGTACTTATTTCTGCTCTTCTTCACTTTCAGCATGTCCAGTACTTCAACTACTGCTTATTCCGTCAAGCATCTTTCCACTTGTATGTCTTCATTTAACTTCTTATAGATGTCACCAGTTAGCTAATATTTAATGATCTACCATCAGTAGGATTTAGGAGTGTCCTGAGATCAGCAGTAGCAATCATTTTTCTCTTTCTTAGTAGATGGTGCAGCATTGTGTTTTTGACTTTCAGTCTGGGGACAATGCTGACAACACCAATGTTTTTAGCTGTTGCTCTATAATGTTTAGTCTGACCAAGGACTTTCTGAGTCTCATGCTCTGCCAGGGAGGAGAGGAAGTCAAGAGGAAGCAGAGACAGGTCACCTGACCCAAACTGACCAAAGAGGTATTCCATAGCACAGCATGTGATGCCGACTATATAAACTGGGTGCAGTTATCTGGAAGGGTTAGATCACAGCTCAGGTCGGGCTGGGTATCAGCCGGCGGATGGTGAGTGGTTGTATTCTCTTCCCTTGTTATTTCCCTTATCTTTATTATTATTGGTGGCAGCAGCAGCGGTTTGTGTTATACCTTAGTTACTGGACAGTTCTTATCTCAACCCCATGGAAATTACATTCTTTCGATTCTCCTCCCCATCCCTCCAGGAGCGGGAAGGTGGAAGAGAGGAAGTGAGAGAGCGGCTGCATGGTTCTGAGTTACGGCTGGGCTTAAATCATGACAAGGAAAAGCGTCACACTGAAGTTAATGAGCCACAAGGATGTTAAAATTCCACCTTTATTTCAAGCTAATGTTTATCAGCTATTGTTAACATGTGGAAACTTCTCTCTGCATCTAAAAGAATTTAGAGCCTTTTTCCAAATGTTTTTGAAAGCCTAAAATACCGACTGCACTATGTATATGTACTATATAAACAAAACAGATTTATTTATAAAGACTCAAACTCCACTACTACATTTCCTGGTATTCTATTTCAGCTAATAAGGATTAGCCCACCAGCCTAGATGACAAGCCACTTTTATTAAAGAGATATACAATTTTTGTAGATATGTCCTAGTGGATAAATTTCCTTAGTAAAGTATGGTCTATAATGAAGACACAATATAACATACAGAACACACTGAGCTAATGCATGTACTCCAACCCACACATGTACCATTTCCTAAGGAGTGCTCTCACATTCACAGAAGCAAGGGAACGAAAGAAAACAAAACCAAAAAGCCTTACCTTTCTGCAGACACTTTCAAAATTAATTTCTGTCCTAAGTGCAAGTCTGGTAACTTCATCTGGCTTTAATTCCTGTAGACAAAAGATATATTTATTCTTCTTATGCTCAGACTTTGCAAAATATCTTCTACTACTGAGGGTAATAGAGATTTTCAACAGCAAAATATGCAGAAGGGTGATTTCATTTACAGAAATATTTAAATTGCCTGTGGTGTTACGCTACAAATAAACTTCCAAATGTCCCACATCTTAGACTCTGAAGCTATACCAGAAATCATCAACATATGTGAATATACAAGTTTAAGACAATAACAAATGATTTTGAGAAGAAGAAGAAAAAAAAAAATCTCTTTTTTGAAGAGTGACTACACATGCAGTTTTCATTCCCAGACTTTAGCATTTCCATTGGCAGTTGGAACAGAGGACTGAAAATCCTGGACAAGTGGATTTTGTTAAAAGTTGGTATTTTACAAAACATGTCCCCATGACTGATTTCCTGTTATTCTAAAATATATAATTTATGTATGTTGTATTATAAAATACCCTATTAACCTTATCAAACTGAACTCACTGAATGTTGTTATTTCTTCCTAGGGCACTGCATCAAATAAAACATGTTACACACCAGTTGTTTGCCAGATGGCTATTTTAAAAACAGTTTAAGTACAATAATGAACAGCCCAAATCACTTCCACACATTCATTGTTCTGAAAAAATCAAAAACTTTGTACAAACTTTGTACAAAGAAACCTAGTTACTCTGATAGCTTTCACCTAGATCTAGCCTACATCACAGTGATGGTGATACTTCTTCAACACCTCAGAAAATTAAGCTTGCTGAATTTCTAAAGCTCCAGGAAAGCAGTGAACACTTAAATATAAAATATGGAGCAGCCTGCACACCTCCATAGAAGTGAGTTTAGGAAAATTTTAGGAAAAATTAAGGTGCTTACTTTCTTATGGAGGGTCACACTTTGCATTTCAAAATCTTATGTTGTCCTCCTTCCCTATGTTAGACACCATACAGAGAGTCTGCATCATACCTGCATCTTTAAGGTGTGGCATAAATTGCATGTCTTAAACCTATAAGCAAGTATATAACAATGCGAATAAACAAATAGCTGAAATCAAATTAACACACCAAAAAAAATTTTTTTTGTGAATGTCAGAAGAGCTTCCTCATAGTGAGGTCTAAAAGTCTGCAAAATCATCTCCCAAAGGTACTAGTGGAAGCCCAATCACTTGAACAACAGAATCCAGACTGGAAAAACACTGGTGGATGTAGGAAACAATCTCTCCACTGGCAGATGGACAGTTGGATGACCTAACAGAATCAAGAAATGGAAAAGACCTATGATCCAGTTTTCCATGACTTCCCAAAGCATTTCACAGATGGTGAAAGCAGGACACTGTAGTTAAGTGACATGTTCACTGTTGCATAGTTGGTTGGTGGCTATGAATAAAACTCTGGAACCCAGTACTCTTCATTAAAACAAGCTGTTGCTTTATTTATTTATAAATAATTAAAAGATAATTTATATAATCTTCATCCCAAATTAAACTATTTCCTGACCTTTAGGGTTTAACTGCAACAATCTGTTTCAGATTGAAGGCAGGCAAACTTCAGCAATACCCACACTGGAAGGTCAAAGATTTAATTTTTGCATGACAATATAACAGAATTCCACTAACACTGCAGAACCATGCATAGTAATGGAGAAAGAGTTACAATCTGGAATATGAAGTCATGAATGGAGCTTCACTGAAATGCTTGGTGTACAGAACGAGGCCGAGAATCTCCTGTTAAGGCAAAACCCCCCAAATTTATAAAAACATCTCCTTTACTTCTCTCAGATTTAAGGCAATATAAGCATTTTTGACTTATATGTAGACTTTAAGAGCACCCTGGTTTCCTAAAAGCAGCCATATAAGTCCAGTTATTGGTATAAATGGACATATCCCTGACTCACAAAAAGAACCTTTGTATTGAACATGTACTATGAAATCTTCTGTCACACACTACATTAAGAGATGGTTTAAGTGACTGCCATCTCCAGCATCTCCAAGACCAGTCCAGGTATTCTCCCAGTCCTGCTGCTGGAGCCCTGCCTGGTGCACCCAAGGACTTGGAGGTCTCCATCCCAGTTCTGTAGATGCGCCAGTTTCTTTCTTACTGACAGGCTGAATCAGCTGTTAAGCTCAGCTATGCACCTAGCTGCCACAGACCAGGCACCGTCTTCGACAGCACCTATATAAAACATACCCAGGACTCACAAGAACTTAAGTACAGCCAGCCAAGCCCTCTTTCTCCTTTTCATGTGGTCGGTATTGAAAGTATGCCCCTTCCCATCCCCTCCAGATTCAGGAGCACGTGTGCATTTATGGATCGCTCAAGTAGCATAAGAGCACATCTAATACCATCTAATGTCCATCTAATACCCCTCTGCCTGGATCCAGAGCCCTTTCACTCGTTTCTTGGGCCTCATACTTGCTGGCTGGAAGAAAGCTGCTACCAGGCAGATGCATGCCCTTACACACTAGTCTTATATAGCTACTCTTGTCTTAAGGGCACCTCATGCTCATTCGTTCTTCCCAAACACCAGCAGGGCCCTCAACCCATCTGACATCCCTTCCCAGACCCAGTGCCTCCCACTAACTGCTAGTTCAACTTAAACTAGTGAATTACACTAGCCAGAAACACACACGCGGGATAAAACCATGTGAGAGTACAGACACTCTGCCCGGCCTCATCAGTAGCAGGCACCAAACAGGCTGTGAACCGTGGTCTAAGTGCAGGTGCTGTGCAAAGAGCCTCAATTTGCTTCACTTACCCCCCTAAAGAAAGTGAATGTCATCCAGCTGCACCCAGGACACACACTGTCCCTGCCCTCTCCAGCTGGTACACATGCTGCTTCTGCCCCTGTGTGGCTGGAACTAAGACCCTCAACCCTTCCTGCTGCTAACACTGCAGGCCCAGAGCACCTACATTCCAGGCCTGATTCCAGTTGCCGGCTCACTATCCACTTATATCAGTTCTTCCCCATAGCTGGCATCTAGTCCTTAAGGGCACTAGCACACACAGGATAAAAGACTGATATTACACGGAGAAAATATTTATAAAAAAGATCAGAGATTGGCGATCAGACACAAAATATGGTCAGATCAGTGCACTGACTGGCACCACCTGGGACTGGCTTCTCAAATTCCTATTCCCACCTATGCCTCCTCAACATTGTTTTGCACAGTCCACAGGTCCTACCATATTTCAAAATCCTCACATTCCTATTGTTTCCCATTCTTATCAGTTGCAAAATTCAGGCTCACCTTCCAGGTGATCCAGGCTATTAGTTTTCTAATAGCCCATTACTTACTTAGTGCTGGAGACCTTTTGCCTTTGTCACTGCCTCTGTAATCCCTTGTCCACTAGCTCTGCTCCTCTGCATTTTTGTTCACTCCTTCCCCCTTCACTTATTATCCCCTCAGCATTGAAAGGTCCACTACTGGAGGCTAATAATGAAGACTAAGCACCTTCCACACTCTCTCCTGTATCACAACTGAAATCATGGTAATATTTGGTATCATAACATCCTGCGTCAATGTGTCTCCAAGTTCAATGAGATATTATGTTCCAAGAGAAGAGTGAATACAAGGTCCCAGATAAGTATGCTAATTTATGAAGTATCTAGTAAACAGTAATCCAAGATTAGGTCAATACAGACAAAGCCCCCCTGCCAACCAACACACACAAACTAATCTCTGGCAAACATCTTAAACAACTCATTTTTTTTTTTAATTTTCTTAAAAAGCCATCAAAATAAAGTCCTGACTGCCCTTCAGGCTTGATGAAAAACAAGTATTGGGAAAAATATCCACTTTTTCCCCATATGCTGATGTTTTCTTTGTGGGAAAAAGACTACAAATACAAGCGCTACTGACTGTCACACACTACCAGCACTGATGGCACCAGTGCCCTAGCTGGCAAATGCTGGTACACTTACAGATAATGTCTAGTAAGTAACACAGGGCACTGACTGTTTTCTGAAATACCAGTGCTATGTGTCATGTATAGTCAGTAACTATGGATGGACAAAGACTGGCCTGAGCTGGGAAAACGGAGTGCTGGGGCACAAGAAGGGATATGGTGGGATGCAGGAGAGGTAACTGTGGCCAACCATGCGGCTCTATACCATCGTCTAGTACCAGAGGCAGTAAGCTCACCCCACTACTTACAGAAACTTAAGAGGAGAGGTTTTTTGTTGTGGTTGTTAACCTTTTTTTTAATGATGAACTTCTTATATAAACTGTAACTGCCTACACAGAAAGGCAAGGATATATGGGACAGAAATATGCCAAACAAATGGCATTTGAAAATACGATTTCATGCCAATATGGATCATGGTTCCTCAGATGACACTACCTATGTGATACTGAAGGAGATAAAAAAACAATCCCACTGGATAAGGCTTTGACGTATCTCAGAAATGAAGATTATTCACATAAAAAGTATTCCCAGCTATGGTGTCTAATGCAGTTTTAGATGACTCAGGGAAAAAAAAAAAAAAAAGTTATTTGCCAGTAGTGGCCTGGGGAAGCAATTTAGGAGTCCTCACGCTGTTAAAAAACACCCAGTTTCAATTTTGTTTTGACTAGTATTTTCCTTCTGCCTTTCTCATACAATTTAATTTATTGTCCTTATTTTTCACATTCTCATACCTGTACGAGTGTTAAGCCTTTCCTTAGAAAATCACTCGATATATATCATCTTTATAATATGATTTCTGTCTTTAAAAAAAAGAGGGATTTCTATAAAAAAAAAGGTAGTAGAATCAGGGTACATACAAGAAGAAAACAACAGCCATACCGAAAAATCATCATTTGTACCCCTGAACAAGTGTTTGAGACTACTTTCTCACAAAGTTTCTTATATTTTTTTCCCACAGCATTCAGTCTGACTTTCCTGTTTCCTGTCATTTTTCTAGGTTTCTTAGAGAGGACAAAGACATAGGAAAAAAAACCCAACCTCATTTCAGAACAAGTCTTTAGCTTCTTTTTTTCCCCTTATAACCGATTTCCTGTCATAAACAATTTGTTCTCCTAAGTCTGCAAAAGATCATTCTGAGCATAAGTAGTCTTTGAGTCTTACTGTAAATAATACCAATACAAAAGCACACAAAAATGTGGTATCTTCAAAGCAATGAAATAAATCAGTCATGGTTTACCTGAAAGTTTATATGCTTTTCAAAAAGAAACTGAATATATGATAAGAGTACAAGTTTTTTTCAGCTATGAAAGCCTGTTTTCAAGAAATGCAATACTCTAACTGGTCATATCAAACTGATTACAAAGAAAAAGTGACACACTTTTCCCATGACAGTTTATAAATCTAAATCGTTTGTCAGTTACATATATACACACACATACAGAAACAAGAATTTGTACAGATGTAAGTCTCATTAGTGGACCACCATAACAATCTACATGGCACTCTGCCAATTCAAATAAAACAAAACACAAAACCAACTATCCACCCCCCAAGCTGTACCTTTCCAAGCTCTCATTTTACCAGAGAGAAACCAAGATTAAAAGTATTGCCAGGAAGGGAATTTGGATAAAATTAATAAACAAAACAGCAGGACAGAAAATTTAAACTGGTAAGTAATAAAATCTGATACTGTCTAGTTAAGAGTGACTTAAACTTATTAATAAGCTTATTAAACAGATTAGTGCTAAAACAAGATGTCTGTTTTACTATAAAATACCGAATTTTACCAACAGAAGAAGTGAAGGACTTTCGAGGAGCTGGCTGTCTTTCTGCCAAGAGTTACCAACTATCTACAGGTCACCTCTTAAGCTCCTTTTGAGCAATTAAATGTCCCAAACTTCATCCTCCACAGAATGAAAATCTGTCTCTGTGCAACCTTTTAAAGTCTTTTCTTTGTTTATTCTCATTTTATAACCACAATTTTTAGCATAGGAAGAAAATGGGATGCAGTATCTATCTTGGTAATACCATAAAGGAAAGAGACCTCTCATTCTAGACAAAGGGCCTGCAGCCTTTCTCACCCCTGGAAATTTAATCTTTGACTTTACCTTTTTCCCCTCAACAGAAGCCAGGCAATCCAGGTCATTTTGCTCTCATCTTTATCTATCACCTTTAAACGGTGTGAAATCCTGCCAGTGGTTTACTGATTTGTCTCAAATTTCTCTAACTGTAACCTGATGTTATGTAAACTCAGAACACTGTATTTTCTAATTGTTTGTGACTGCATCTTCTGCAGGAAAGCTTTTGACACCTAAAGATTCAGATTTTCGTTTTAATGAGTTCCTGCTTTGTTGGCTGCAACAATCCCCATACCCTATTTATCCCTTCTGGTCGAATGAGGTCATGAAAATGCCGGAATGATGTAACCCCACGATTTATTTTACTTAGTGCTAAGAAATAGATCGGATAGTCATTAAAATGTTCCAATAATAATAATAGTAATAATAATAATAATTAATTTAAATGAATATAGTAACACTGCTAGATACTAAAAATTCTCCTGCTAGGTGCCCCTAGAAACCTCTGGCATCACCCATCAGCTCATGCAGCTTAAATGAGGATTTGCTCCTGGGTGCTTAGGACAGAGGATGTACTTAGGACAGAGGATGTCCTATGAAAATTCAGCATGTCAGCTCCTCCAATTTACAGAATCGTGCCCATTCTACACAGAAGGACCTTGCTATGCCTCACAATCCATACTCAGTTAATGCTAAATTCATATAAAATGCAACTAAAAGCATTTAGCTGTAACACTTGAAACTGATACACAAAAAATTTCAAAAATGCTTAGGTAATGAAATAAGAGATGAGATGCTGAACCTACTAAGCATATCAGATCTCTGCCTTGCCCAGGTTGTCTCACCATTCTTCCTGGCAAGGTAACACTGAGGACTTTCAATGTTTGCGCATATTTACACCAGAGCCTGCACCTTCCAGATAGAGAAAGTGAGGAAATCTATTTGGGAGCTACTGTCATGACTTCTCTGATGACTTGCCGGCACCTCACTGGCATAAACCCTTGCTTTTTAAACTACAGATGGACACAAAAATCTAATTCACACAAACATGTAAAGCTTAAAAAAAATACACAGTATTCTACTAGGTGTTAACAGAGAAGATAGTAGCAGTTGATCACTGTAGTGATGTGGTTTGATGAAATTTCACAGCATACAGATGCACAGATTTAGCTTTCCATAGCAGTCAAGTTTTACTGTAAATACCTGTGTCATAAAGGACAGACAACTACAGGAAAGCAGAACCACAACAAAACCAGATTCCATAGTTCTTTTTTTGTTCCATCAGTCTAGCCTGCAAAGCTTTTCTCAGAAACCTGACTGGACTACCTGATTCTGTATCATCACACACTGAACCAGAGGTTTTATCCAGTGGAAATGAAGACATTTTCTCTTTAACTGCAGACAAATAAAGTGAATTATAATTTAAATACATTTCCCTGTATCATTAGGGTTTAAGATTATTATGCCCTACAGTAATTATAGTATTTTTCATTTATCGAATACCTAGATTCTTTATTACAAGAGGAAGGAAAGCATAAAAAGGGTTGTACTGCTGCTCATTTTCCTAAAGTATACACTGAAGAAAATTTCATATATTTTTTTAATGACTTTGCATGTTTTATCGTCTTACATTTTTCAAAAGCTTTATACAATTTAATACTGTTTTATCCTGCCTTTTATTTAGTAAATGACTTCTCAAAATAAAAATAACCTTCCTTGACATCATTAATTATCGGCCCTGTTGGATTAATAACAACATGGGCAGGAATACTACAGAACAGATTAAAGAAAAATAGTAAAACTTAATTCTCATTTTAAAACAACAAAACCTAGTAAGTCATTAGAGGAAATTATCAGAGCTTCCCCCAGAAATGAAAGCTGTAGAAATATCTTATTTTAAAGGAATATACGGCATTTGGTTTTG
This sequence comes from Psilopsiagon aymara, assembly GCA_024733675.1. Classification (NCBI taxonomy): domain Eukaryota; kingdom Metazoa; phylum Chordata; class Aves; order Psittaciformes; family Psittacidae; genus Psilopsiagon; species Psilopsiagon aymara. Next base: position 31,136 of record JANRGW010046165.1, on the reverse strand, counting down.
ACAGGAATTAACTATTAATATCCTGTTAAAAAAAAAAGAAAGTCACTCCACCAAAATTTAATCATTGGGAATGCAAGAATGTATTTCAAGTGGAACTTGCCTAGCAATTGTTCTTTTGTAAACTACACTGGTGTCAGGTTTTTGCTGGCACCAATTTTAAACATTACTAAATGTCTACAGTATTGCTGTCTCAGTTTAGATCCAAGTGAAATTCAATGTCAACCTGTGAGTTTTCATCTACTAAGTTTCATACCACAAAGCTTTATAGTTTTCTGGTTTTTATTATTCCTTGGAAAACTAGAGTTATTAAAATACTCATCAAACAAAACTACACAATATTCCCCTAAACATCATTTTGTCCAAATGGTTATCTTCCTCTAGCTAAATATCCTTACTCTGCCACACTGTACAAGTTCTCTTAAAAGCAGAGCATGCAGCTGAGGCAAAGACTACTTATTCATGCAGTATAATAACAAAACTAAATGAAAAAATAACTCCCCAAAAGAAAACTGAACATTGCTAGTTTAAGCTGCTGTAAAATAGTCAAACTTTATTTGGCAAGTATAGACTGCTCTTTTCTGCCACGTTTATAAACTAATTTAATATTTCAAGAGGTATGCAAGTCAAATGCCAGCAATTACATCAGTCTACTGAGATGAACACTGTGAACTCGGCATTTTATTTAGTGAATTAGATTAAATGAAATGATTGATTTTTGGAGGTTCCCATCTGATTCAGTAGCCACCTTCAGGAAGCAACAGTGATTGCTTTCATCATTGGACATACAGAAAAAAAAGTTAGCAAATCTGTAATCTTGTGACAATTTCAGAAGTAGAAGGTACTATGAAAGTAAATGTCAATTACAAGCATTCGAAAGAAAAGATACAAAAAAGGAAAGAACAAGCTCACTGGATTATTCAGTACAGCAAGCATGATGATGCCAAAATTACCGTTACTGGAATATTCTTTTTTCTTCAAACATCTTCTAGCTCTGAATGTCAGTGTTCACTTGCACTAGGACAATCTGTAATTTCACTCTGTACTGGCAATTCGTTCCACACTGCTCTTCTAATATTAAAATAAGAACCACATGCAATTTCAGGGTTAACATATTTCCAAGCAGTCCTGTGTTGACTGGAACTGTCTTCGGTTTGGAATTACTATCCCTGGTATTCACAACCATTGCCAGTATCGCTTTTTGCCAGATGAACTGTTTTTGTAAAAATTTAAAGAAAAACAGCATTACCTGCCAGAAGGGGACGCTATGCACAATTAACAGAAAGCTGCCTCCTCCATTTGGCCTCGTTTTTTCCAGCAGGAGCTTAAGCCAGCAAGACTGCCACCAAAGCAACCAGAAAAAAGATGTGATGTATTCATTCTCACAGTGCTCCTAATGAACACAGTGACTGACAAACGGGCGCAATCCAGCTAATAATCTCAACCACTAGATTCTGGTTTGAAATAGATATGGAAATGGAAATTAATAATGAAAACAGAAGAACACAGAGAGATGTAGGAAGAGGTAGAAGAGCATGAATACACAAAGCCATACATAACACACAGCCCATTTTTCTCTGCTTCCAGAGAGCATAAAGTTCTAGGATTAGATACAGTGGTAAGAAAATTTCCTTCCTCCATTCCCTTTCCCCCTATGCACTTATCTCCAGGAAAAGTACTCCTCTTGCAGTCTTTTCTTAAAGTGTCATCAGGAAGAAAACACATTACTTTTTGTCCTTTCCCAGAGAGATCTTGAAACTTGAGCAAGACAAACCTACCATCTCATTTGTCCAAGGTGAGGGGTAAAGTTGGAAAGAAGAGATCTGGCAACAAAGCATGAAAAAAAAATTTTTTTTTTTTCCAAATACACTGACTTACTCAGTGTATGATAAAACAGTGGATTCAAATAGGAATAGACCGTCTTCTGTCTGAAGACACCACATACCAATATAGCATTTTCACACGGGTATCTGTGGCAACCCCAGTGACCACCTCCTTACTGCTAATAGCAAATCTGATCTAGTGAAAATAAACCATTGGAAAATGAATTCTTCCCACCACCATATGCGCTACTTTGCATTTACCACCACTGAATTTCTTCAGTCATTTTATTGCCCAGTTAGTCAGCTTCGTAATCTCATTTTGCGGTGTCTCAGTGTTAGCATTTACACTACCCTAAAATTCTGGGTGATCAAGCTCTGTCATTCATCCTCTTTTTCTGAAAAATTTCCAGCACTGATCTCCACAGAACTCCACTGTTAGCTTCCCAGCACTATGAAAGCTAACCATCTGTTCCTCTCTTAGGAGTTTTTACATTTAACTCTGTGACTAAAAGAAGATAATTCATATCCATGAACAGCTTTAAAAAAAGCCAGACGAACAACCCAAACTAAACCACAAAAAAACCCCTGCCATAGCCTCTGGTGAAAGCTAGACAATGGCTTTTGGAAATAAACCAAGATACAGATTCAATGAGCAACATCCATTATGTACTTATCCCTTCAAAGAACTCCCACTGATTCGCAAGGCATAGCTTTCATCTCCTAAAGGTACAATTATTCTGCCTCATCCTATTCATCCATGTGCTCACTAAATCCATTCTTTAGTAAAAGTGCCAATGAGTCTGTCCAGCACTGAGGTCATATTTACATTAGTATTACATTCCCAGAACCGATTTAATGTAGTTTTATTTTTCTTTTTTGTAAGCAGGGGGCAACCATGGGGGAAATAAGATTTTAAACACAAAACCATTAACAGGAACAAGAAGTCATCGCAGAGCAGTCACCATTCTGAATTAATTAGTTTCCAAGTGACTATAAAGATATTTACAGTAGGTCTCCATTTTTTTTTCCCTGCAACATCTCTAATTAGAAGTAAGTTTAAAACATTTACTACAGTATTCAAGAGTAACTTCTTTTGTATCAGTGAACAACAAAAGACCCAATTTCTGTGACATATTCCTTTGGAATAAAGAGTCCCCAAAAGAACAGCTGATTAACAATCCTGAGACAGTTTAATACTGATCCACCATGCTAAGTAGTTCTACTGTAACTGGAGATATTCTTCTTAGCTTACCCAGAATAAATAAAGTACTAAGACCTGTTAGTTATACAGCAAGAAATTAACTTAGAACTGCCTCACAGATCTCTCACAAGGACCATTGTATTTAGCAGCTAGTACACCTCAGCATTGGATGGCCAAAATATAAAGAAAGAGTATGCAGTGCTTACAGAAACATTCCTTTTTATCTCAGGTTCAGATGAATGATAGAGAAGGTTAATGAAGAGGCCCAAGGTTGGGAAGTTAAATGTATGTCGGGATAATGAAAAGAAGTCAATGACAAACTATCTGCTTGGAATACGCATAAATATTTTCAAAATGAGCACAAAACATGCTGACATTTCTGCCATTGCTTTGAATAACAAAGCAATAACTGTTTTGGTTTGCTGCCACTGCTCAATTTTCAAATAAATTAAGGCATATGGGCTGCATTAATTTTTTTTTTTTTTTTTTTTTTTTTTTTTTTTGTACTACTGCAAAGGTTGCATCTTTATTAAAAGAAACAAAAATACTTAAGCAGAATTCAGAAAGGAGCCTCATCCGCAAGCCAGATTTTTTTTTTAAAAAAAGTGAAAATAGCTGATTTTGCATCCATCACAAGACTCAAGAGCAAAAATCTTCATCTGCAAGTCTGCAAGCAATATTTTTAAGGCGGTTGACAACCTTTACTTAAAACCTACTTAGTAATTTCCTTCAGTTGTCTTAAATCCAATAAAAAACTGTCTTTGTTATCTGTTTTCATTTTGTGGCTTAGAATTTAGTGCATAAGAAAAATCCCCACATGGTAACTGCTTTTATTGAAGTATCCTTCAACAATGAAGTCTTGAAAACGAAGCTGGTGATATTTCTGCTGACTTCTATATTCAACAAATGCAGCCCATATTTTTTTCGTGCAATCCAAAGCAGTATCTGGTATTTAAAAAATCATTACCTCTGCTATCATAATGAAACGAAAGAGTAGGAATGGCTGTCAGTTTTATTCTCACTCCAAACTAAAACTGTACAGTTCGAGATTCTCCCCCCCTCCATTTTTCTCTCAGCTTTCCTTACAGTTACAACTAATCTTTTTATGCTTGCTATCTATGAAAAAAAAAAAAAGTATCATATTGTATAGTCTTCTCATGCTGAGATTAAGCTTTCTCAGTAAAGACATTTTGACCATACAGGAGGAGAAAATGAGAGACTGACTTGGGAAATGAGCTGAATTGAATATGGGGTTCCTCATTTTAGCATAAACATGAAAGGAAGCAATGTACCAGTGAAAATCTTAAGAAAGGCTATGAAGAAGAAGCACAGAACTTAATCACTGTGAGAAAATGTGGTAAGTAGGAATATTCAAGGAAAGTGGGTATAATGAGGAGACAGAGTTATGTAGTTTCTGGACTAGCCATTCCTCCCTCGTTCTTATTCAGACAATCTAAAAGCCCACCCTCAGGCCTCATAAATACTGAGAAAGACATCCCAACCAGCTATCATTCGGCTCATCACTCCTTCCTCAGCCATGAAGACCACAACATCTGTGCTTTGATGAAAAAGCTGCCATCATTAGCTTGTAAGGATGTACATATTAGAAGACAGGCGTAAGTGAAATTTCCAGGAAATAAATTCCATTTAAAAGAAACATCCTTACCGTCCTGACTCGGGGCAATTACATACACCAGCATTTGCTCCAGGAGTCATTTATATTTGTTCAGACTCTCTCATTTCTCTTTGGAAGTATAACCTTGTCTTTCCCCGTCATTTTGATGTTAGTGGAATGTTTTTCATTTCAGAAGCAAAATAACTTTTTTCAAGTAAGAATTTCTTCAATATCAAAAAGTCATAATACTTCTGAAACAAAATGCTCATGAATTATTGAGGAATTATCTCCTACAAAGATATCACAGCAGAGGAACTTACTGATTAGAAAGAACAGTATCAGTAAGCAAATCTAGCCATCTATAATAATAGTCTTGGTCGTTGAGCCAGAGAGAGAGCATACTGTAAAAAAAAATGAAAGAAACCTTGAAGAAAAGATCCACCAATCCTTTTTCCTTTCTAATACAATGCCCCAATGCTTTAATATTCACATAGAAAGCATGATGAAACACTATGCTGCAACCAATTCAATATAGAAATACACAATACTCTCTTTCCCTCCTCCAGTCAGGAGCCACTGACTGTCATAAAACCAACTTCGCCATTTTTGCATGGAAAACAAACAAAGGGACACCTGTTTACATCTTCTTTGAAACGTGCATTCACTGGTAGCACTAGTTCAGTAATACAAACTAGCACAGAATAGAACATCCATTAGTTTATGAAACAAACAGTACTAAAGCACTAACAGTAAAAATAAACAGCACTGAGCACTTGATCTAGCTACCTATATTCAGTACTGCTTATGATGCTCTTCCACAGGCTCTTCGAAAAATAAGTCTACAGTACAGCACAGTTATTAATATGTCAAAACACGGGCATGCGACTCCACTGATTTATTCCCAAAGCCACCTTAAAGAGGAAAAGTAACAACTGACCAAGTAAGATGGCTTTCACTCCTAACTAAAGCTAAAATATTTTGTTGTACATCATTTTACTGTCTCTAACTTTAAAATCCTTCCTACTTATGATTGTGTAAACAGTTACGTAGGCTGCAAGAGACTTCCAGACCAAGTGCAATCTTCTCTAGACAGCAAAGGCTTTTCAAGGCCCCTGAGTTTTGAACACCACCATACTGAGATCCCACACCCTCTCTTTGCTACCTGTTTCAGTATTCTACCACCGCAGTGGTGAATCCCCCTCTTCCCCACACAGCAAATCAGAATTCGCCAGGATGCAACTTATGTCATTTTTTCACTGGACACCTCTGAAGAAAGAATAGCTCCATCTTCCTAGGCCATCTTATGTGGCAACAGGCAATAATATGGTTTGCCTTTTCCCTTTTTTCAATAAAGGTGAACAAAACCAGTTCTCTTACTGTGTTCGTTATATGCTCCAGTCCCTGACCAACTTGGTGGCCAGCTCTCTGCTGGACTTGCTCCAGTATGTCCATGCATTCCTTATACTGGGAAGCCCAGAAATGGACACAGCACTGTCACTACAGTGCTTCTACAACCAAACAGAAGGAAAGGACCACTGCATTGGGTCACAATACAGTTAGCATTCCTTTCCACAAGGGGCACATTTTTGTCTTATGTTCAACTTCTTGTTCACCAGGACACTCAGGACCTTTTCCACAACGCTGCTTCCTAGTCAAAGGTTCCCAGCCTGCTTCCCATTATTCTTTCAAAAACCTTTAAAGGTTAAAGATTCTGTAACAGTAATATGAAAGTCAGCTATCTATTATGAATATGTAAGGCCATTGATGGAAACGTGTGCTAGGAGAAAGAAACAGAAAAAATAGTACTGAAAAAAAGTGCACTAGTCTTCAACCTTAAGACAATTCTATAGTGAGATGTTAACCAAAACCAAGGCTACAGAAGATGAAAGCGTTAACCAAAAAAAACCCAAACAAAAACAAACCACTGCTGTTAGAAAAAAAACTTTTTGAAAAAGCCTGGTATTTCAGGATACAAAAATTCCATGCAAAAAGACCACACTAAAAGGAACATTTATCAAGCTCCTTAGGATGAGCTACTCAAAAGCCATCAGCTTCCCAGTCCTGAACAACAGCCCTTTCATGAAAGTAAGTGATATGGGTGAGAAATGGCACGATTTTTGTTCCAAGGACAAAGGTTGTGAAAACATCATGCACACTGAATCTCTATCTTCAAAAAACATTTTGACTTTCAAAAATCTTGACAGTAATAGTGGTGTCTACACTTAACTCGTGTTTCTATCTTGACAGAATATAAAGTTGAGATAAAATAATTGAGAGTAAGGCATTATTTTTTCCTGTATCTCTTATACTAAACTCCTCATTCTGTTAAAATATTGTGTTTTAAATGTATCAAAACAAGAACATTGTACTGACTTATCTGTTTCTCCTGCAATAATTTTCAGGATAGGGAACATATCTTCCCAACCATTTAACAAAGACTGTTAATTAAATGCTGCTCATTCCCAATAACTGGAAGCCATTTTTCCCTTCGAGCACTGCAGATAGTGTTTCTTCCATGTTTCATTTATGGCCATCCTCTGAACATGACATTGCTATAGCAACACCTGCCACAATACCAAGGTTTTCAATGTAAGATAAAGGCAGTAACTACTCTTGAATACACAGTAAAGAAACCACATGAAGTTGCATTAAGACTTAATTTCAGCCAAGAAATTTAAATAATCCAAGATAAGCTACATGTTGCAAAGAAATCACAAGACAATCGGTCATTTTTGTGTGAATAAATTTTTAAAAATATCATTGCTTCCTCCATATGATAAGAAGAATATTTCAATGGATAATTAATCCACTGACAGTACCATCAAGCCTGACACACAACTAAAAAAAATTCTGCAAGTCACATGATTTTATATTATAAAAAAGTAGTATCATAGTAGGAATAGAAAGGATCATACTGTTCTTTTTCTCCATGTTTCATGAATTGTTAAATATTTTATATGGTTTTGGCAAAACAACGTCTGAAGAACTCAGAAAACTGTGTACTATTCCAATAACTTTGAGAACTCCTGCAAACAATTAACCCAGTTCCTGCATCCATGTAGCTGGAATTTTTGACTACTCTGAAGCCCCACAGTGTTTACTTCTAATTACTGTGTTTGACACGTTACTAATTGTATTCACCAATTAAGTTATTTTAGATCTCCAACACTAACAATGAAGACATATAGAATCAAAATTTAAATGTCGCTCCAACAATAACAGAACAATATATGCTATTTGCAAATTTAAATAACAAAAGGTATCTCAATGTAGCCCAGCACCAAAACTTCCCAGGTTTTCAATATATACAGAACTGTACATGCATGATTATGTAAAGAGCATAAAAAAAACGCAGACACAGACAAGGCTTTTTAATCTGACAAGTATCTAATTCTATCCCACTTCTAGGAAATAGTGTATTTACCATGAAATTATGTGAGCAGGGTGTGTTTAGAGTCTACTTGAAGACAGGAAGAAGACATCCCCCAGAGCTAATGATAAGGCAGGGTTATCAAATAATAGCAAATGCTTTCTCCTTCCTATAAGATCAAATTATCACTAGTAAAGAACTACACTAATGTTGCCTTCACGAGGCATGGTGACCTGGTTCAGGAACGGCACGACGGCCAACCCCAGATCACTCGGGCCATCAACTCACAGACACCAATGTGGTGGACAGCAAATGGCATTTACTAGTGAGTGACACGGCATTAGATAGCTTGGGTTTATAACATCACTTCCGTCTGCTTCCATCATAAAATAAACGCTATTGGCTATTGGGAGAGGGGCCCTATCTTTCCGTACAGCACGATATCTTCCAGCCGCCAGACCCTAACTATCTACATTTCCCCTCTCCTTATGCGTAATTAAATTGGCTAAAATATAACAACCTTAAAAGAATATATCTATCGTAATCTTAGATAATAAACATACTAAATGCATCCTGTTCCCATTCTACGCTTCTTAACAATCTTAAGATCTATATATCAGAAATTTGAATAGAAAACATAAGGCACGCTAAGCAAGAGATAACTGGGGGGGTAACTGGGAGTAACGGGGTATAACTGGGGATAGGTAAAGGAAATTTTGAACAAGAACATTCTTAAAGCAGTTGTTGGCGTTCTATTAACATGATGTTAACCTCCTCTAACCGGCTCTTAACAAACGACACGAGCCTATTCAATATACAGGGTCCAAAAATCTGTACTATCACGATCATTACCATCGGCCCTATCAAGGTAGACATCAGAGTGGTCAGCCACGGTGACTGGTTAAACCACGATGTAAACCAACTTTGTTGTGCTTCTTGTTCCCTTTTCCGTTTTTCCAATCCCTCTCGTAATTTGGCCATAGTGTCCCTTACTTTTCCGGTGTGGTCCGCATATACACAACATTCTTCCTTTAGTGCAGCGCACACCCCAACTTGCTGTAAGAACATCAGGTCTAATCCTCTTCGATTTTGTAACACTGCTTCAGACAGTGATCTGATTGATTTTTCTAATGCACTTATTGATTGCTCAATTCTAGCCAGGTCCTCATCTACTGCCATCCTCAAGGTGCTGAATTCCTTACTCTGCTGCACTAAGGATGCTACTCCTGTACCTATTCCGGCACCTCCCAGGATCATTAGAGTAGCTACTGTTAGTGCTGTAAAGGGTTCTTGTTTTGACAGATGATGCTCTGGGGTAATCTGTGAGTCGTAGACAAAGTCTTCGGAATGGTAAAAGATTTTAGGAACTACAGTTACCTGGACACTATAGGACACTATAGTTACCTGGAAGATTCATCAAAATTTTCTAATGACAAACAAGGTGTAACCCCCATGATAGAACAAACCCACTTGGTATTGTGGGCCGGTACTAACCATTTTGCAGGGGTTTTATCTTGTGGCTTATTAACACACAGTTGTTCTTTGTGCTTTGGGACTTTCCTACGCACACGCCACTTCCCACCACCTGTGCTAATGTAATTCCTTGTTTTTCTGTGTCCCATATACATTGGGCCAGATTAGAACCATTTACCCGTATCAGTATGTCACTTACTCCTACGACCTCATAAAAAGGTGGTTTTATTCCGTAGCATAGCCAGCAATGCTCCGTAAGATTCGGATTTGTTTTGTTCAATACTTGATAGCTAGCTTGCATCATTTTCCAGAGAGGATTTACATAAGGGATTTTGGTGGTGCGTGTTGCTATAGGTGTGGTAAGTTTGATATTATTTGTGGTATCGTGTGATAAAGGAGTAGGTACTCGTGGGTTAAGCCCGATTGCTTGAGGTGTTTGTGGTATTAAGCCTGATAATTTGTATCACTATTCCTGTATCCTTAAAAGCTTTGTGAATAAATACTGACCACATTTTCCCCGCAGCCCAACCCGTGTTAGCTGGGTGTAAGATTTCTAAATTCAAATGGGTACAAGTACCTCTATGATATATCATTCCATCGCTCGCAAATTTTGGACAGTCACACCGACTTGGTCCCCATGTCGCCCGCAAAAAATCGTCATCTTTTTCTGGTCTCCATCTATCACTGGTTACAATGGTCTCACATCCCCAGTACCCGCAAAACCAATAACCTGGATAGTTACAATAACTCTTTCCTGGGTTTGAACTGGGGCACCAGTATGTTCCCCATAATGATTTAGATTTGGGTCCTCCCACTGTGGGGAATGAGTCACCAATCTTTACCGTAAAAGTCGGGGCGCCTGTTGTTATGTTTTCCCTTATTACTTTATCATTGTTTGCAGGGTCTCGTAGGACCCACCTAAATGGCCGATGGGGATGGTATTCTGATTTTGCCTGTCCTATAGTGACGAGCCCTAAAATTAAGATCACACAAAGGCGTCGTAGGTATAGCTCCCCCCATGGGAGCTATATCGCCATTGTTAGGATTCTGCCAGTGTGGGGCTTTCAGGTGCAGACCGGATGCTTGTCAACTTGTCGTCCTCTCTTGCCACTGGGGTGTATGGGTTACGAGGGCATCCGATAATCTGGTCCTGTGGATAAAAACTCACAGTTTTCATTAGCTTTATTCTGGAGGTCCGGTTTAATAGACTTAAGCGGACACCACTTATCCATCTTTTTTGACTGCAGTATACCCTTGCCCTGTAAGGACCAGCCTCCACCCTTGTTCCCATTCTCCCAGCTCATTTTTGATTGTAACCAAAGGGCCTTCTTCTAGCGCTCGAGAGGCCCAATGTTTTTTTGGGGGGCTATTCATCTCCTCCCCCCTGGGGAAATGATTCAGTGCTAGCAGAGCAGTCACTAGTAGGCGTGCTTGGTCTCCCGTGGGAATGGCGTTGATAAAGCCTTCTGTTTTTGCTAATACCTCTAATTTAGATTTCAAAGTTTGATTCGCTCGTTCTACTATGGCTTGCCCCATGCTATTATACAGGATGCCGTGTATTAGGGTAAAGCCCCATTTCAAAGCAAATGCTTGGACTAATTTAGAGACAAAATTTGGACCGTTGTCCGTTTTGATCTGATTGGGGACACCAAGCCTTGCCATGGCTGTCAGCCAATGCTGGATGGTGGCTTTAGAGTCAGTCTTAAGGTGCTGAGTGGCTACAATCACTCCACTATATGTCTACCGTCACCGCTAGCCACACTCGAGGTTTCAGTAACTGGCAGAGTGTGCAATCCGTCTGCCACACCTCGGAGGCCTTAAGACCTCTGGGGTTTACCAGAAAGCACAGTGGTGCTTTCTGACAATGGGGACACGTAGCTACTATGTGTTTTGCGTCAGTGACCAAAATCCCGCATTTCTTTGCTAACGCTTTAGCTCCGATGTGGAGAGACTCGTGTAACTGTCAGGCGTCTCTTAGTATCCACAATCCTTTTACTGCGGTGTCTGCTTTGTCATTACCGGTTTGGAAAAGCCCTTTAATTGGACTGCGGCTGTTGACATGGATGACCAATATAGTGTTCTTTCAGGAAAAAAGAGCTTCTTCTAGCATTAAAGCTGTTATGGATGCTGACACGCCAGGCCCAGACATGGCCAAGCAAAGCTTGGCTACAAACATCGTATCAGTTACTATGTTGAGATGTTCTGTTGGAAACAGTCCGCACGCTAGTACTACAGCTGTCGCTTCTAGCTGCTGGACTGAGAGAGCACAATCGGTCATTTTAATGCAGCGCCATTCTCCCCCCGCTTGCCATACTGCTGCCACGGTTGAGGTTGCTGAGGATGCGTCTGTGAAGACCACTGGTCCCGGTAGGGGTCGGTCCATGATCTTCCGTGGAAGATCAATGTTTGACGACTGCCAGCATTTGAGTCCAGGGGGGCTTTGTGGTGTAACGGACTTCCCCACCAAATCCGACAAGAGCTACGGCCAGATACTCTGACACCACCACTGATTGCATTGGGGTTTGTTTGCGAAAGGGTAAGTATGTCCTGGCAGGTTCGATGCCTAGGTGTCTTAGAGTGAGTTTTCTGCCTTTCATGATGAGGTTACTAAGGCACTCGACTCCCGGAGAAAATGCATGAGACGGTTTTCCTAAGGCTATCCATGGTATTGGCTGGGCTTTTTCTGGGGGGCCCTGGGCTAGTGCTCCTACTCCCCCTCTTTCCGTGAAGTGCACATACAGATCAAGTGGTATGTTCGGGTTCCACCTGGCGAGCGTACTTGATGGCACCTGTTGCTCGATAAAGTCGAGAGAGTTCATTGCTTCTGTCGTCAGAGTTTTTTGTTCCCATGGGTTCTTTCCTTTCAAAAGATCGTACAGGGGGGCCAAGATTTCAGGAGGGATCAGGACAATATTGCAGAGCCATTGCAAGGACCCCACTAATTGTTGCATATCATGGAGTATCTTAATGTTCTGACAGATTTTTATTTGGGGGGGGGGGGGTACGTAAGAACTTGTGATCCCCACTCCCAAAAAACTTACACATGGTCCTCTTTTGATTTTTGCGCTCGCGATTTCGAACCCATTTGTTTTCAGAGTTTCTGAAACCATTGACACCAGCTGGTCCACCTGACTTCCTAACGGTGCGGCGATTAAAATACCATCCATGTATTAAATGATAGTTGCAGTCAGGTTACTGCACTGGACTGGTGCCAACGCCAGATCCACCGTGATCTGGCAGATAGTAGGGGAGTTGATCATTCCTTGGGGTAGCACTTTCCACTGGAAGCGTAGGATGGGACGTTGGCTGTTTGGAAACAGAAAAAGCAAACCGCTCCTTGTCCTCCTCATGCAGGGGTATTGAAAAGAAACAGTCCTTAATATCAAGGACAGCACAAGGTTGTCCCTCCGTTACCATAGAATTGATAGGCAACGGCGTTTGGACAGGACCCATTGGCTGGATTGTCTTGTTTACTTCATGCAGGTCACGGAGGAGACGAAACCCCTCACCAGTTCGTTTGGGTATTACAAAAACTGGGGTGTTCCATGGGCTAGTAGAAGGCTCTATTTGACCTTGCTGTAATTCGCGGTCAAGTAGCTCAAGAACAGCATCCATTCGAGGCTTTGACAGGGGCCACTCCTCGACCCACACTGGGTCGGATGATTTCCACGTCAGTCTAATGGGTGGAAGTAGGCGTGCGGCAGCGGCCCTTAGGGTATATTTGTCACCCTGGCTTTTAATAGGGCTAAGGCGTCCCTTCCCAACAGGGGTGGGGTCCCTGACATATGGAAAAAGGGTGATGGTTTTCTCTGGTCCCTTTGCAGTGTGAAGCGTGATTGCTACCAATTCAGCACTCTTCCGAGCTCAGGTTAATCCCCCGACTCCACCCACCATGGGGGCATCTTCTAATTTCAAGCGCGGGGGCCAATTCGTTCCAAAAATAACTAATATCTGCTCCGGTGTCAATTAAAAAGGGGACGCTGATGGTGGTGCTATTTGGGATATTATAGAGGGAGCAGATCCCACACACCACTGGCGGGCTGTTGCGTTTTACCGCTAGGGTCACTCTGCGGTTCCTCTTTAATTTGGATGGGGATATTTTGGCTCTTGGATTCGTTTATCTCCGTTTCCTCCTCCTCTAAGTCTGAATCAGTTCCGAGCCACTCGTCCCAGCTAGTGTCTGATCCAGAGTCAGAACTCGACTGACTGGTTACTTCCAGTTTCCAGTACCTTTTTGTCGGACTCCCGCCCTGCTCGCTTCCCTTGCGGGTGCGCCGTTCCCTCCCTCTTGGTTCGCCCCGCCCTCTGCTCGGTGGGGTGTCTGCCCTACAAGGGCATTTTTTCAGATGATCACTCTGATTGGCTTTCCGCCCTTTGCTTGCACTCCCCTCCCCTTTCCAGTCGCCCCCACCGCCTTTCTCCTCCTCATTCTCCTCCCCTTCCCGTTTGTGCGCGCTTGTTGATGCTAACGCTTCTTCCCTGTTCCCACCAAGGGCATCCTCACCCCGCCCTTCGCCTTTCTGCTCGGCGCCATCTTGGGGTGCGTGTAGTGCAGTGGTCTAGCCCAGACTCCCTCAAACTCTAGTTTCTCCTTGGCAGACTTTGGTTCCTCCGCAGCAGCCCTGTCTTCGTTGGCTAACCCACCCCAGAAGGATTTAGCTCGTTCCCGTCCCTCTGTAAGTGGATCGGGGTTCGGGAATTGAGGGGACATGTCACCCTCTTGCAGATCTTTAGGCTCAGCAGGACCGTCATCGTCTGGGGGGTGCAAAGTCTGTGTGGCTGCCCCGACTCCTAAATTCGGGGTGGCCAACAAACAGTTCTTCGCTGCCCTCCAGGTATCCTGCTCTTGTATGGCCTTCTGCAAGGCCTGTACGACTTTCCCCCATGACTTAAGGTATTTCCCACAACCCAAGGACGTCGTCTCCTCGGCTAACGCTTTAGTGCATTTGTCCCATGCCTCTGGGTGGAGAATATCCACCAGCTGGTCAATGACCCCAATTTGCAAAAGCCTCGCAACTGCGAGAGTAAAATCTTTTGGTTTACAATCAATACCCCATTGCTTATGTAACTGTGATACGACCTTCACAAGGGCTTCCATCCTCCTTGTCGGTCCGGGGGCGTCCTCCCTGCCGGGCTGGTCCTGCCGCTCCGGCTGACGTTCACTTGACCAGGCAATGTTCCCGGGTTTCAGCACCACTTGTTGCCTTCACGAGGCGTGGCGACCTGGTTCAGGAACGGCACCGCGACCAACCCCAGGTCACTCGGGCCATCAACTCACAGACATCAATGTGGTGGATGGCAAATGGCATTTACTAGTGAGTGACATGTCATTATATAGCTTGGGTTTATAACATCACTTCCATCTGCTTACATCATAAACTAAAAGCTATTGGCTGTCGGGAGAGGGGCCCTATCTTTCCGTACAGCACGATATCTTCCAGCCGCCAGACCCTAACTACCTACACACTAAAAAGAGAAGTTAAAATCTTGTACCTGAAAATTCACATTTGTCTCATTCATGGCAGCAGGTCTTACAAGTTCTGCTGAGCTGCAGGCAGTCAGCCTTTAAAAGCAGCCACACTATCAGGCAATTGATTTATTGATTTTTTCCCTTTGTTTTGGAGTTACATTCTGGATGAAAGGTAAGAGCTGTTCCACAAAGTGGCAACAACCATACTGAAACACTGTGCAAACCAAGAGACAGATTCTTCAAGTAAATGACTAGTACAAAAGACTTGCAGGTTTACAGGCAGCTGAATACAGATAAGTAATTCTCAAGAAGGAAAAAATTCTTCCTCACTGTAATTTCAACTGCTCCAGTATTTTTCTTAAGAGTGAC
This sequence comes from Psilopsiagon aymara, assembly GCA_024733675.1. Lineage (NCBI taxonomy): Eukaryota > Metazoa > Chordata > Aves > Psittaciformes > Psittacidae > Psilopsiagon > Psilopsiagon aymara. Next base: position 15,818 of record JANRGW010046165.1, on the reverse strand, counting down.
TTCAATCATCACATTAAAAACTTCATTAAGATAGAGAACTGTGTCAAGGTCCCAGAATTTCAGTCTCTCTTCCCTGAGCTTGAAACAAATTCCCTGTGAAATGCAATCCTACTCCAGTACCTTCTAAGGTCATCAGAATACATAAAATCCTTCACAAAAGAGCCTGTTCATGCCAGCAGCATCCAAAGTGGTTTGTTTTTTTCTTCCTGGATATGTGGTAGGGGAAAGGTGGTCTCGGTCTGTTTCTGATTAAAGGAAGAAAAATGCATCTTTATAAATGGGTGTGCTGCCTCTGGCAACTGGGAAAAACTCAGGAAAAAAAAAAACCTGTGCTATTTCCTTTTCTTTCAAAGATGTCATTTTCTTCTACCTACAGGCACCTTTCAAGTCTTTCTCCAACCAATAAAGAAGTTCTAGAAGTAGTACATAGCCATCTCAAGAAATCTTTTAATCTGAAAATACACATGCTGTCAGACTCTGGTGCAACATCCACTTTCTGGCTTCAAACCAGTTTGGCTGGTGTAAGTATTTTGGTTTTTGTCTTCAACTCAACTTCTCTTTGCAGCTTGCTATGCTCCTCAAGACTAAACATTCAATAATGGATAAAGCAGGTATTTTTTCTTACATAAAACATGTAAGTAGAAGTTTATGGTCTATTTCTGCATGCAGGACCAATTCCTGCATGCATACTATCAGTTTTGACAGGAATCTGCATGTTCTCTGACAAATGTTTTGGACCCACACACTAAAACTGCTAGAATAGTCTGGATAATACAATCCTGCTCTAAGTTGCTCCTTCATAGACTGCTTACCAATTTACCTTATTAGCCACCTCTCTTCTTTCACTTCTTTCCTAAAAATTCTAAACTATGCATTCAGGTTATGCAAACAGTTCCTATGATGAATAACTTAAAAGGTTGCTGAAAGTGACATTATGTCAGCATAAAACCTCCCACTATCTCAAATGCGATATCTGTGAAAGCTGTCTTTATAGTCTTTCATCCTGAATGAGAAATATTTCTATGACACCTCTAAAAAGCTCTCCTGGTCTTAAAATCAACAGTCGTTAAAAAAATATGTAAACAACTAGTGCTTTTTAGGCTGTGATTCATGAGAAACAGTAATTTTTCTTTTGTGTAAGGAACAAATACACTGTAGAGCTAGTGTCTGTTCCTTTTAAAAGACTAAAAAGCCCCATGTAAACCAACCACTCTGCTATAAAAATATTACTACTATTGTTATAAGAGTGCATTTTTTAACAATAAAGATCACTTACAGCCTAATTTCAGATAACTGAACATATTTACAAGGTATTTGTTAGAGCTTTTCCTCCTTCTCAATTGCTCACTTTGAAAACTCTTCCATTTCTATAAACTATTTCAAAGCAAAATTTGTTTGCCTTCAGCTCTTTGGATCACAAATCTACACCCCCTTGACAAGCCCTCTGAAAGTTAACACTCACATGTCCTGCACTCATTAATGCAAACTGAAGAAACAGCCTGAATGTACTTGGCCAATATGGTCCTAAGGGCAGGCAGCATTTAAGACGTCTGCATGAGCCAATCCTGGAAGGAATCTGTCTACATCTGGAAAAAGGAAATACTTCTGGGAGATGTGCACAGAATGGATCTTGCAGCCACATGCTCTCTGGAGGACTCACAGAAGCCGTATAAAACATGGGCTTGTAAGCTCAGCGCTGCACCGCTCCTGATCACATGACGCATATTCTTATGATTTGAGAGACATTTCCAGAATTCTCATCATGCTCCAACAGACACATAAATGTGACACAAATGTGCCATAAGAAACCCCAAACAAGTCAATCGCATGACCAAGACTAATGGCAAGGCAGAAAAACAGAATGCCTCAATATGACTGTCATGTTTCTTGACCAGTGCTTTACACTTCAGTAAAGCGCTGCACAGTTTCTTTTCCCCTTTAAGCAGTGCACTGAAAATCCCCATTATTCCACCTAATGAATATGGCACAAAGCACATTTAAATGTGAAGCCCTTCCAGTTAACAGTTTTTTTGAAGACTAAGGTCTGCGCAAGGGTCAGGGGGTCAGGAAAGCAAAAAGAAAGGAAAAAAAAAAAAAAGGAGAAAGGTGGAAAGAGAAAAAACAACACACAACAGTAATGGTGACATAATCACTACAGTCATCAAAGAAAAATAAATACACATTTATTTGACAACAATTTCCTTAGCCTATACAGGAGTTTTATATTTGAGCCTTACAACTAGTATTTGAAACTCATTTCACCACACACAGTTTTCAGCAGTATCAATCAAAACTGAGACATGACAGTACAAAACACTATAAAGTTACAAAATTCGTGAAGCATTTGCTGGTATGTTACAGCATCAAACAAACAAAAACGCTGTGTCAGCAAGGAAGAAGATGAAAAACCAAAAAGGTCTGACTCAAGTGTTACTAGTCCCCTGCAGCTAAAATTTCAAACTACTACAGAATTTTGAAGTTGAGAGTAATATGTAAATAGTATCATGGGTGGAGATAAGAGAACTGACAACGAGGATACCATACTGTCAGGCACAAAAAATGCCTTCCATACTCCTGAGTAGTATGAGAACTTTAATTTCTGCACTTTAACTGTTACAGTAAAAACTTAAAGCACCATGCATGTATAGACAAATTCATGTTCAGCCTGCTGTCTTAACGCCTTGACAGACATAGCAAACATGGACATGCGCAAATATTCACAATTTTCCTTCAGTGTTACAGCAATGACCAACCTGACTCTTGAAATATTTCAGTTAAGTTTCAGTAATGCAGTCCCAAAAAACAAAGCTTTTGGTAACAAAAATTAATTCCCTTTAATATTTAAATATCTGAATATGGTATTACCTTCATGGCATGGATTTCTTCTATTAATCTATCAACTCGTTTTTGGTTCTTCAATTTCAAGTCTTCAGAACCCCTGCAAATGAAGTCTGTCTTTAGTAAAAAACCCTGTGGGCTAATACTAAATAGCAAAAGTAAAATATCGCAACAGTGAGCATAAACACATTACCCTGTTGTTAAATGAACATTCTAGCAAAGAGTTCGGCACAATCTAACGTTTCTGCTGTTCTGAACAGAGAAGAAAATACTGAGGATTTACCTGAATAAGACAGAAAAATGTTACTCTATTGGAAAACAGCAACAGTAATTCCTATCAACAATATATAGGAGACACTGATGTCTCAAATATAATAACAGATTAAGTTCTGTAATATTTAAATATAAAAGATCACTAGGCTTCCTTCTTATTTTGTAAAATTTGCTAAAGTCATGGGAGAAAAGTACACTCAATTTACACTCTGAACATAGTAAAAGATGTATTTTTATTGTGTCAATAAGACATGTCATATGTTACTTCAGGCCAGTTATCTTTAAAAACAATCTAAAAAATGCTGTTTTAACTATCTGCTTAAATGTTAATACTAATTATTTAAAATCAAGTATGACTTGCATATCTGTGCAAACTGGCTAATATTTTTCACTTACAGAGCCTTTCAGAAAACTGTAGTGATAAAAGGTTGCACAATTTACAATCAACAGCAGAAAAAACCTAAAAGATCAGGTCTGACACCTTTAAAAGTGCTGTAAAAGGCTCTCTAAGTGATTCAGATTAGCTCCCAATACATCAAATCCCTTTAAAAAATGTTACCCCAATTCTGCTGTACGAAACTGCTTTTTAGTAAGCATTTTTAATTTATTTAAAGTGATATAAATAAGACAAAAAGAATTTATGCATTGCAGTGCCTTGAGTTTTAAGTGTAATACATGCTTCTCCCACTTAATCCATTTTTGGGAAAACAATTAAGATGCTGTCTCATTTATGAAAACACAAAAGAGAACATTGATATTTAAATCTGACCTTTTTAGCTTTAATTTCCCAATGTGTCTGGTTAGTTTACGAATAGTCAGGACTCTGGCCTTCTTCACATCTTTTCTCATCTTCACAACCTGTCAGAAAATGGAAGACATTATAAACCTTGTTTTCCTTGACTAGTTTCCATATACAATACATTCATTACCTTGACTTAAATTTTAGAAATCAGTTCAACAAAAAGAACTATTTTTGAAAACAGACTGCATTCCCCTGCTAACCAAATCCCAGTTCAAATTAACTCAGATTTTAAAACCAAACTGCTTCCATAAACATCAGAGGAAGAACAACCAACAGTCTAAAAATGTGTCCGAGGTCTAAACAGAAGACCAAGACATTCCTAAGTAGCCATACTTTTAACATTATTCTCAGAACCAGACTGAGCTGGAGAATTGAAAAGACTTACCTTTTGCCTTCACTTTGCTTATTTTTGTCCCACTGAAGCAGCACCAGTACTTTTCCATTATGATATAAGACATAAAAGCATTTTCATTATGAAACACTTGAAGGATCAAGGAAAGGATCCCAAACTAAACATATGATTAGGGAAGAATTTAATATATGAAAATCTTTTTACATATTTGAATTGATTTTTGTTGAATACAAAAAGTGATTTCCAACTCAGTACAGACTATTTCAACTTCCTACCCTACCCACTAGTTTGTTCCCAAGATTTATTTCAAAGTAGACAGTACTACGCAAAACTTGACAGTGATATTTTGGTCTTATTTCTCACCCCAAAATAAAAGAATAGTAATTGTTATTAGAAATATGGTACACACAGACAAATCTTTGGAATCTTTTGCTAGTACATTCCATCATGGAAAACCTCAGGCCTAGGCATTTTCTTGTTAACGACGCACATTCTGGATACAGGGAATCCAAAGTGACTTACCCCCTCTCATTTATTCAACTGTATCTTACTATATTAAGATTTTGCATTCAACAAACAGAAAATATGAAATATTAAAGCAAACAAAGAATCAGTCTTCCTGACAAAAGGCCGAATTTCACTTAAGTTTATTCAGTGGGTTAAGTTTCAAAATAAGTTGGCACCTCCTTCTCAAGGAAGTTCTTCTTTACTTCAAATTTCTATTTCATCTACTAATTTCTCAGAGATAATATCCAAATGATTGCTTGCTTGTGACTCAACCATCAAGTTAGTTCTACCAGGAATACTATTACAAGCCTGCATCAAGCTTGACCGAAATAAAGAAAAAATAGATCTTCAGATCTCACAGAGGAGCATCGCAAACCTACAACGGGAAGCTTGTCAAGTATGTATGACTGAGCAGAGACCATAAAGGTAAGGGTGCATTATTTAACTCAAATAAAAAAAACAAACAACAACAAAAAAACCCAGAACAAATAAACAGAACATCACATTTTGCACACCTGATTATTCCTGTAGCTTGGTTACCAACACAAGCAATGTACCCAGTGTACTTTGAACTGTACTCCGCAGGCTCTGCCAAAGGCCAAATCTGTCAGCAAAACAATTTCTAGAGAGGTGCACACACCAATTGCCAGCCTCATCTCTGCCAGTGCAGAGAAGGAACATGTTGAGCATTGCCCCCCTGAAAAATAGGAATGGGAATTGTACTGGGGCAGCATTACTGGTGCTTGCCCAGAAAGGAAAAGGTACAAAGGGTTTCGGGGAGAAGAGAGACTGAGTTAAAATTAGCCTCCTGTTCTAAAATTGGTACAGCAAAGGTTACCCTAGTGAAAATAACTGTGCATACAGGCCTATCTACAAGCATTTCTACTGCAGTTAACAGCAGAAGCCACATGCTAAAAAGCACCTGTGTGAATCCTCTGCTAGACAGCAGCATTGCTCAAGCCTCCGCACACTACAGAAAAAATTCCTGACATCACCAATTGCCACCTGAGCATCTTAACATTTCTTTTCATAAGATACTAAATAAAATTTTCACAGCTGCCTGTATTACACATTCTTCCAAATGGAAGAAATATAATAAAGCATCTTCTGGTCAAATACCTCTCATATGTTATGTATCCTTTCCAACCCTAACTATTCTGTGATTCTATGTTCAAAGACTTTGGCAGTTCAGATGCAAACTGGGTATGCCTTCTTAGAAAGTCTGGGAGGAGGCGAGTTGTTTGTTTTGGTCTGTGTTTTTTGTTTTTGTTTTTTTTTTTTTTTTTCTTTCTTTTTCTATGTTTTTTTTTAATAACCATTAAAAACATCCACAAGCTACAAACATATTTGAATTTAAATAATTCATTTTTTACATATTAATTACTGTATATCCAAACACAAAGTAGATTTAACTTTCAAAAAATACTGTCATTTTTTTAATAGAAATTCTTTAACACAGACTCAGCATGTTTCCGGGGCCTACAAGAGCCAAACCCCAGCCACGCCTGCTGCCAGCCAACAAAGGCCATATAGACATATGACAGCAGGAATGAGGGACGGTATTCGCTCTTTGGCAGACTGGGAATATCAGTTTATGTAATCTGCAGTCACTTCTTTCACACGGGACAATATGCATCAGCTGTGTTCTTGGAAGTACTCAAAGTTCTCAAGAAAGCAGTCAGCTCTTTGGGACAGAAATCAAAAAAGTTCTGCTTTAGATTTACAGTGTGCCTGAAACAATGAGGCTTAAACCACGAGGGTGGCTCCTAGGACTCACTGAACTACCTACCTCTAGTATTACAAAGCCAGATAGGCAACTTCCTCTTGAGTTGGGGGGAAAAAAAAAAAAAACAAACATCATAAAGAAACACAGTAACAAAAAAAAAAAAAAGCCAACCTAACAAAACCACTGGTAATTTTGAAAAATAGTAAGAAATATTTGTTCATAATAAGGCATTTTTTTCATAAACAGGTTAAAAAAAGATAGTAAGAAAAGGAGAAGTATTTGAAGTGAAACTTAGAAAGGCTGCAGTGTAAGTCATGGTAAGACCAGTGCTCTAAGACTGTCCAACAAGGATTTTTAATCACCTTAAGAGGTTGCAGTAAATACAAAAGAATAATTATAAACACAGGCAAACCTCAAAGTAAGCAATCTCTTCTATCAATATGAATGCATTCTAGGATTCCTGAAGTTCAGGAAGCCTGCAATTTTAAATGGAAATAACCACTTCAAGGACTCCTTGCAACAAGAGATGTTTTCCTTTGTTGAAGACACTTCTTCATTTTGTAGGAAAACACTATCAGCAAGCTAATCAACCCAGGACTGTTTATTAATGCAAACAAATATCTTTGTTTATAGATGGCAGGGGGGTTGGAACTAGATGATTTTAAGGTCCTTTCCAACCCCAACTATTCTAGGATTCTATGATTCTATGATTAATAGACATTTATTAACAAAAATTCTTAAACAGTATGGGCAACATAAAATATATAAATTATTACGTCTGAAAGAAATCATAGAGGAAATTAACTCACTTTTAAAAACCAAGCCTAGGTAGCAACACATACCAATCATGTGCATATTTCAAAAGCTACAGTCAGGAATAAAAATCACTTCCATTCTGTGCTGTGCATTTCACAGTATACTAGAATTATTGATATAGACCATAAACAAAGATGAAGTCCAAAAAAGGTTCCATAGCTGCAGGTACACACAAATAGAGGCCTCCATCACCTCAACAGCTTACAACCTACAGTAAGCACTGCCACGAAACATGGCATGAACCGGCTATTTCAAACCAAAGTGAGACAGTAGCTGCTGCTGCAAGAGAGAAAGGCAAAACAAACAGCACAGCATGGGACAGCAGATTATGAGCCCGACAAGGACTAGAAATCACCTCCTGCAATTTGCCTTTGCCCAAGCAGTTTACATTACTGAGGGGGATTATAACAGGAAATGCTGTTACCCACACTAAAGTGGTATTTGCTCATACCTCTTGGTACTCACTGCTGTCATACCAAGGTGATATCCAGAAAACGATGTACCTAACAAGCGTGTGTTTGAAGGCATCACAAGAACTGTATTTAACACAGAATTTACAGCTGAGGAAAGATGAAACCAAAAACTTCAGCCACTTTGCCTTTCTATTCCAGGTTGCTCTGGCTCCTGAAGGATGAATAACCATTTCTAGAGACTGTTCCCTTTGCATGACAGTCCAATCAAGCCCTCCCAACCCTCATCATATCCAAGCCTTTTGCATGCCCAAGCAGGTGGAATGAAGGGAGAGAAACTGACACAGGATTATTTGATCATATCTTTGATCTTTAAGTTCATACCCCACTCCACCCTCATCCCTCCCCTTAAAAATTTTGGTTTGAATGCTGGTATTTCAACCATAGATACAGAATACTTAATTCCAACTTACAAAAATCTTTGGAGGGGCTGAATCAGGCCTAACTCAGTGCTGCTCTTACTGGAAAGGGTTTCTGATTGCTAACATTACCCCTTTTAAAATTAATATGACATTGTTACTGCATATGATACAAGACAAATACGTGTAATAGAACACAAAGTCATTTTAAGAGTTCTCACACAATTAAGCTGTTGCAAAAAAAACCTTTTGCGAATATTTTCAAGTTTCTTGAGAAGAAACCTAAGGTATTTTTAGATGAAAGAAAAAAAAAAAAAATCTGGTTTAGGTTCCAAAACCCTAAATCACTGTGAACGGTCCACATATTGGTGATGACAACAAAAACACACAAAACAATGTGGACTAACAGTATAAGCACAATATTACATTAGAATGCACATGACTAGTCAAAGGTATTTGCCTTCACATTTTTAACACAACAGCAGCAAAGTTTTCAAAGGAACACTACATTAGAATAAAATGTTATACTTGGCCACTTCTGAAACTTGTTTTGAGGTCTGTATAGGCAACATGCCTCCAAACCAAGCTAGTGTTCAGCCAATTAAAAAAAAATTAAAGGAAAGTGTGACTAGATGTAACAAGAAAAGTACATGCCTTAACTATAGTACCAACTATATTTAACCAAAAAAGTCGTAACCGAAAAACAAACACCATTTTTCAAAAAATATTAATCCAACAGATGAAGAGAAAAAAATAAGCAATAACATGTTTCTTCCCATGACTTGTTTAATATATTCTAAGCAAAAAACCTTGAATACTAGAACTGTATAGATTTACAATACAAAAATCTTTTTTTCATGCTGCTATGCACAAACATTAGTACTGCACATGAAAATACCTGAAAGACACAGAATGTCTTAAATTCTTCTTAACTCAAAGTTAAGAAAAGTTTACTTATTCAGGTGGCCCCAGCTATCCAAAATGCACAAAAGCCAATAGACATGACATGGTCATGTCGTTTTCCTCTGAGCAGCATGAAGCACATACAACTGCTCTCCCTGGGCTTCAGTCCAAGAGGTGCTGAACATTTTGGTCCTAATCCAATAATGTACTTAAACAAATTATTACATCTTTAAACAACCAGCACTAGACAGACCAGAGTTTCTTCATCCACTTCTGCTTTAGGCCAGCACACAGTCTAGTCCTAGCTCTTGTACAAGTAACCACAAAAGACAAACCATTCTGTTCTCTTCAAGGAACAACACTGCACCCAATCTTACACAGTGAAGAAATTCACTGTTAAGAGTTCATAGCACTGTGAAATATCCATAATGTTATTCAAACACACATCCACTAAATAGAGCCCTCCCTCCTTTTTCCCAGCCTGGTGATGTCTCTCCTAGTGGAGCCCTGTCATGATAAGTAAATACTAGCAGGTTGAAATGAGAGTCTGTTCCCTTAAGATCAAAATAGATGAAAGAAAAGGAAAAAAATATTTGTATGTGCCCAAGGATATACAAATGAGTTATGATTTCACTGCATTAAGAAACTTGCTTCTGGACATCCCCAAGTTTAAGCACCACAGCTAAAGAAGAAAGGGAAAAAGTTACTAAAAGCACAGAAAGCCATTTGCACATATTGCTTCAATTACACATCAACAAATGTTAAAGCAAGAAGTGCAGCTAAAAAAAAAAAAAAGACAAAAAAAGTGAAATATATTTAAGTAGACTATTCAAGGCCTCTCCAATACCTGTAAGAAAAACATGGTACTAAGTAATGTTGCAGTTCTTGGTGGATTTTCCTATCTTCCCTTCCTTTTTCTTTCCTCATTTTAGGGCACATCAAAAGCATTGGTGTCATTTTATAGTTCCTTGGCAATCTTTTAACCAAGAAATTACCATGGCAACAGAGTATTCTAAATGTTAATTTTTGGTGCTATTTGGCAACAGAGAGTTCAAAAATTCAGAACACCTGCAGCTGGATCACATATTAGCCAGAACTAACACTAATATATAATATTTTGAGTGAATAATCTGAATAATCTAAGTGAAAAAAATGTTTCTGGAACTTCATTACAAATATTTCTCTTTATTATCTGGAATCTCAGCTGGAAGATCTAACAATCTTTAGATTCTTTGGAAAAGCTAGGAACTGCCAAGTTTTTTTTTCTTTTTTATAGAAAAGAATCACTATATTACAGTATGTATTTTATACATGTCAAGATATCTGGAAATAGCCAGTCAGACTTATTACAGCTTCGTATACTTACATTATAAAAAAAAAAAAATAAAATATGGAGGCAAAGGCAGGAAGAACAACAAAAATGCACCTATGTGAAGTATCATGGTTCAGCTGCTCTGTTACAGGGCAATTTTACACGAATATATAACTACCAAATAGGAAACCCCCCACACCCTACACTTATAAAAACAACATGAGTTTTCAGCCAGACCAGTTTCCTGAGCAGTTTCCCCTTTAGTCAAGCGAATGCTACCTAGTTGCAAGGCAAAAGAGTAAAGTGAAAATGTACACAAGGAGACAGAGAGAGGGGCTACAACAAACCAGAATACAATAAATGAGCTATCCCTGTACTGACTATAAGGATCAAATGCCAGCACAGGAAGTGCTAAGGAGCACACAGTTTCTTCAGCTACTCTGCGCTACACCAATGTAGCACTGACCTTACCTTTGCCATCTTAAGCTACATACAAACAGGTGCGAGCTAAGTGCACTGAATTATATCACAGTACACCTAAGAAACGATATTGCAGCCAAGTTTACGGAACATGAAGGGACTTCTTCTGGATTAAAATATAGCACCCTGCAGCCCAAAGCAGGCCGAAGCACCATCACCAGCTGGAGGTACCCACAAAGCAAAACACCTGCATTCTCTTAATCCTCTGGGCACATACACCATCTGGTTCCTTAGCAGGGTTACTAAAGATGAACCCATGACAATGGGGAAAAGCACAGTGCCCACTTGGGCAGGCATATTTCCATGTTTCTCATGGGGAAAATTAATGCACACACTCTTTGTGAGTTACTGTCAAACCCTTCCATCTTGCTTTGTATTTTCTCAACTGAAATACTGAAATATAAGTTCCTTTCGTTAATATAGCACTGTATTTCCTCCTGTATAGAGAACAGTTGCCATTTCTGGCATAATTTCTCCAAGTGAAAACCACAATGAGTACTCAGACAGCTAGGAAAGATCATTTTCATCTAAAGGTTCTGAAAATCAATTTCAAATATCTCGGGTAGCTGGGATGGAGAAGGCTAGTCTAGAATTACTTGCTTGTTGCCAAAGACCAAAATTTAACGGATTTACTGCTTCACAGTCAGTGTCTCACTGTATGGAGTCAGACTCTATCTAGTATTTCAGAAAGCATTTGAGCTTTCAAGTCCAAATGAGGACCATGAGCGGTTAGACACATTTCTAAACTCTAAATAAACAGCAGTAGTTGTAAACGTTTAGATGAGAAATAACTCTAATAAACTAGCCCAAAGATGCTGTATTACACAAATTGCCACATAGGGCATTATATGGAAATAAAAATCACACAAGTCTTCCGAAACAGAGGAGTACCTAAAGGCAATTCCTAACCCTGTTCAGCTGGACTTGAGCTTGGAAACCCCTACCTAGCACTTTGCTAAAAATATTTCCTTGGAATGTTGCAGGGCACAGTGGGAATACAGGCAGACAACAGAGTCAAGCTCACACCAATGGATTTCTGCATCTAGGATTTCTTAATTAGACCAGAGCTCTAGCTAGAAACCACATGTGAGTTTCATGCCCCATTATGCTTTGATCTTACAGGAAGACAGTAACAGCAGAAGCTACACTAGTGATGTAAGAATTATCAGGATTAACACACATGAATAAATGAGTGGTGTGTATTTTCTGTATTAATTTTTCAAATCACGAACATCCAAACCAGTAAAGTTGGACTGCTATCATGAAATGCTGGCAAAACTGGATATGATACCTTTCATATAAAACAACAGTGTTTTCAGTATCAATTTGGGGGGTGGGGGGTGGGGGGTGGTCATGCGATCAGTTTTTCTTGGGATTGTTATTATTTTTTTTTTCCTCCTTTAAGGATGCACTGTCAGATTGCTACTTCCTCTTCTTCTAGTAAGACAGGCACCTTTCTGTAGGAACTACAGAGATGTTATAAAAAGATACAGTCAGAAGAGATTTACTTACCCCACTGTTGTGAGGGTATTTTAAAAAACATGACTCCGGTTAACATATACTTTTTAAAGATTAACCTCCTTTTACCTAAAAATGAGCTTGAGTAATGCTGTTGAGCACTTACCAACCCTTCACTTACCGCAATTCACAAACCACATTAGCCTAAAGACCAGCAAGGAGCTAGAACTCTCTTCTGACTGTTACCGTATCAGCAAGCCCTTTAAATGCAAGCTAAATTTAATCTGTTTGCTTAACCCCCAAAACATCAAGGGATGGTTTTGTCTGACACAACTAAAGAACCACCAGATGCGACTCAGCTGCAAGAACAAACCAATGCACCAAATCATTTTCCCTTATTCTACCTCAGTTTTATTGTCTCAATCATAGCGTATCTGTCAGCTGAAAACGCGCTGAGTAGAAATATTTACAAGAGGGGAATGGTTAAGAGTGAATAAACACTGGCAAACTGTTCTTTATATTCTTCTCTGCCTTCTCTCATTCACATTTACTTCCATGTAGCACTTGACAGTTTAATATTCACAGAATCACAGAACAGTTTGGGTTGGAAAAGACCTTTAGAGGTTATGTAGTCCAACCCCCTTGCAACAAGCCAGCACATCATCAACTAGGTCAGGCTGCTCAGAGCCCCGTCCAACCAGACGCTGAATGCTTCCAGGGATGAGTCTACCACCTCTCTGAGCAACCTGTTCCAATGTTTCAGCAAACTCATTGTAAAAAATGTCTTCCTTATGTCTCATTTAAATCTATCCCCTTCCAGTTCAGTTTAAAACCATCACCCCTTTCGCTATCACTACAGGCCCTACTAAGAAGTCAGTCACCAGCTTTTTCATAAGCCCCACTTACATACTTAAAGGCTGCAATAAGGTCTCCCTGAAGCCTTCACTTCTCTATGCTGAACAACCCCAACTCTCTCAGTCCTTCTTTATAGCAGAAGTGCTCCAGTACTCTGGTCATTTCTGTGGCTCTCCTATGGACCCTCCCCAACAGGTCCATGTCTTTCATGTGCCAAGTACACCAGAGCTACGATGCAGTACTGCATGTGGGACCTCATCATAGCAGAGTAGAGAGGCAGAATCACCTTCCTCAGCCTGCTGGTCATGCTTCTTCTCTTACAGCCCAGGCTACAGTTTGCTTTTCTGGGCTGGAAGCACACATTGCCAGCTCATGTCCAATTTTTCATGCATTCACCAGCGCCCCCAAGGCCTTCTCCTCTGGGGTACTCTCAATCCCTTCACCTCCCAGCCTGTACCAGTATTGGGGCTTGCCTTGACCAAGGTGCAGGACTTTGCACTTGGCCTTGCTAAGCTCCTTGAGGTTCAAATTAACAGGCTAGTAAATTGCACTTGATCAAATGTGCATTTCAAGAATCTGTATGCTATTCTTCAGGGCAACCGCTTGTCCTTTGCTTGCTACAGTTCACTTTAAAGGAACTACACGACTTCGGCATTCATGGATAATTCATCCCATCCCAACATACCTCCAACATCATACAGACAGACAGCATGTCAACTCCCATACTGTCTCAGATTAGCACGCAAAAGTGCTTTGACATGTACTAAAGCATCAAGATTAATTTTCAAATGACAAAAAAGATGCTCATCTCCAGCTTTAGGAAGATCAGCCTGCTATGCTAGGGTACTTATAGAAGATGGAGGTGGGAAGGGGGAAAAAGGGACAATGGCAGTTGTATACCAATTAGCCCTATAAGACTGCATGCTGCCCCTCCCTTTTGCACATATTATTCATGCATTCATTTATTTTGGAAATGCTCTGAACAACATCCATTGAAAGCAATTGCTTGCATCCAGAAAGGTGGCACAGCTTTAAAAAGAAGTAGAAAATCAGCATCTGAGCTGACTCAAAGTTTAAGACGGAAATTCTCAGGACTGTGAGCTAAGCTTAGGCCCACTGAAGGACAGAATCAAGTTCAAGACCATCCTAAGAACCTGAATGTACACAAGTCCATGGGAGCTGATGAAATCCAACCACAGGTCCTGAAGGAGCTGGCAAATGAAGTTGCTAAACCACTGTCCAACATATGTGAAAAATAACGGCAGTCAGCCGAAGTTCCCGATGACTGGAAAAAGGGTAATATAAGCCCCATTTTAAAGAAAGGGAAAATAGATGACCCAGGGAATTATAGACCACTCAGCCTCACCTCTGTGCATGGCAAAATCTTGGAGCAGATTCTCCTGAAGGTCATGCTGAGGCACATGAAAAACAACAAGGTGGCTGGTGACAGCCAGCATGGATTCACTACGGGAAATCCTGCCTGACCAATCTGGTGGCCTTCTAGGATGGGGCTACGGAACTGAATGACAGGGGCAAAGCAACTGATATCATCTACCTGGACTTATACAAAGTGTTCGACACTGTCCCGCATGAAATCCTTGTCTCTAAATTGGAGAGACATCAATTTGATAGATGGACTGTTTGGTGGATAAGGAACTGGCTGGATGGCCGCAAGCAAAGAGTTGTGCTCAATAGGCGGAGACCAGTAACGAGTGGTGTCTCTCAGGGATCACTGTTGGGATCAGTCTTGTTCAACATCTTTGTCAGTGACATGGACAGTGGGATTGAGTGTGCCTTCAGAAAGTTTGCCGATGACACCAAGCTGGGTGGTTTGGTCGATACACTGGAGCAAAGGAATGTCACCGAGAGGGACCTTGACATGCTTGTGAGATGGGCTGATGCCAACCTGATGAAGTTTAACCATGACAAGTGCAAGGTCCTACACCTGGGTCGGAGCAATCTCAAGCAGAGCTACAGGTTGGGCAGAGAAAAGATTGAGAGCAGCCCAGCACAGAAGGACTTTGGGGTATTGGCTGATGAGAAACTGAACATGAGCTGGCTTCAGTGTGCGTTTGCAGCCCAGAAAGCCACCCGCATCCTGGGCTGCATCAAAAGGAGCATGACCAGCAGGTCGAGGGAGGTGATCCTGCCCCTCTACTCTGCTCTTGTGTGACCTCAACTGGAGTACTGTGTGCAGTTCTGGTGTCTTCAACATAAAAAGGACATGGAACTGTTGGAACAAATCCAGAGGAAGGTCAAAGGGATGATCATGGGACTGGAGCACCTTCTGTACGAAGACAGGCTGAGAAAGCTGGGGCTGTTCAGCCTGGAGAAAAGAAGGCTGTGTGGAGACCTCACAGCAGCTTTCCAGTATCTGAAGGGGACCTATAGGGAAGCTGAGGAGGGACTCTTCATTAGTAACTGTAGTGATAGGACAAGGGGTAATGGGTTTAAAATTAAAGAGGTGTCCTGGGTTCAGCAGTAGCAGTCATTTTTCTCCTTCTTGGTAGCTGGTGCAGTGCTGTGTTTTCGACTTGTGGCCTGAGAACAGCGCTGATAACACCAATGTTTTAGTTACTGCTTCATACATTTTGGTCTGGCCAAGGACTTTTGGAGCCTCATGCTCTGCCAGGGAGGAGGGGGAGCCGGGAGGAAGCAGAGACAGGG
>JANRGW010046164.1:0-23381 GCA_024733675.1 Psilopsiagon aymara | reverse complement strand
CCCCCCCCCCCCCCCCCCCCAGTGATTACTAGGCTGGTAGTGTTAAGTCTGCAATAGATCCTGTGAGCCATGCTGTCTACAAAGCTTCTGTTCTGTCCTCAATTTACATTTAGGATTGCATGAAACTTTGGCCCTTTTGACATCTCAGCTTAGACCAGATTCAAATCATAAAGAGGAAATGGGATTCCTTAGGGATGTCTTCAGTGAAAAGAGTCTCAACTACCTGATGAAGGTAAATGTTCATTTATGAGCATGTGTTCCTTACAGGTTACTTATCCTCTGTTCCCTTGATTGATCAACTGTTTACTATGCTAAAGCTCTCTGGTTTTTATTTTAGGAAATCTGTGCTAACCAAAGCATGCAAAAGCACAAACATTAAGAGCATTCACTAACAATTAACATATCTTATTTAGATATGTTTCTGCCTGGATTGCCAAATGTGGATACAGTGCCCTGCAGTGTAAATGCAGTGTCAAATGGCTTCATTTTTTCCTTTACACTGCTGAAGTTTGAACAGATTTTTTGGCTGTCTGTGAAACGTAACATGAGTGAAAAGGAAACTAAAGGACTTCTAAACAAAGCAAAATAACCTCAAGAGAGGGGGTTCTGCCATTTACCTCAGGAAAATTCTATTCCTTAAGTATAAAAATATTCCAGTGAAGGTCGATTCAGAAAGTTTTGTATCTCTCTGTAGTAATGTACTTGAATAATCTTTTCCAGATTCATGAAAAACTCCGTCATTACGAAAGGCAGAGTCCAACTCCTGTTTTACACAGCGCAGCAGGATTAGTTGAAGATGTGAGTAAAAGTTTTTGTCTCCTTAGTTTCCTATTATCCAAGCCAGCTTTTCTAACAAATTAGAGCTTTGGATTGTGCTACGTGGGGATGAGTTTCTCATCTTCCCCAGATCTTTGGAATCTGTTGGCTGGTTTCACTCATGATTGATAAAGGAATTGAGAGCTTGAAAGTATATCATTAAATGTCCAGTGAAGACAAACACACAGCAGAAGAATGTTATTAATGGCCCTCATAAGGGAGAGGCTGAAAAAAGCATTCAGTCCTTTCTTGACAATAGACTGTCCCAGCTGCACATTCAGTCTTAAACCCATTCAGACTTAAACCCATTACCCAAGCAGCATTTCTTTTCACCTAGAATGGATTGAATTGAAAGGGACCTTGAGAAATGATGTAGTCTAACCATGGGCAGGGGCACCATTCACTAGCACACATTGCTCAAAGCCCTGTGGAACCTGACTTCAAACATGTCCAGCAGTGGGCCATCCACAACTTCTCTGGATCCAGCAGCTCCCCACCCTCAAAGTTGTGATCAGTGCATGCTGCTTTGAAGGATGCTAGAAGTTAGCAACACCAGAAACGCTTGCAAATGTCTGATCTTGTTTGGTGGACTCCTTTAATTTTGAGGTTAATCTTTATTTTAAAGGTAATAGAAGAATTGCAGACTGCACCAGTGAATCATGAAGAAAAAGAGCTGCTTCAGTTGTTGTCAACACCGCATCTCAGGGTAAAAACACACCAGAGACCTGAATCTGATCAAATGATTTCTGGTTGGAGAAATTACATTGCAGAGTCCCTAAGAGAAAGGAGAAACCTCCTGCAGGCTGTAGTTCTATTTTGCTGTGACTTCTTGCAGAGGCTTTAGGATGCAAAGGGGATTGAGAAGATGCAGGGTAGGCCTTTCATGCATAATGAACATAATTGTCTTCCCTCCTCTCCTTAATGTTTCTGAGGGAGCAGAAAAGCAGAGGATACCACTTCTCACCTCCATTCCGTGGGCTTATTTAGGTCAAGTTGTTATTGCCCAGATTTACTTCAAGTATCAACATACACCAAAATCTAGTTCCTATAATGGGTAAGATAATTGCTAGATCCTTTTTTGTTTGCATTTATGGTGAGAGTGGGAAGGGGGAAGTTCAACTTTCCTGTAATGTTGGGAGCAGGAGAACTGGAAACTGTAATATGACCCCTTTACATTACTGTTCCTTATTTCCTTTATGCAGGCAATGCTTTTAGTACATGACACTGTAGCACAGAAGAACTTTGACCCCGTCCTTCCACCTCTACCGGATAACTTTGATGATGATTTTGATGAGGAATCAGTGAAAATTGTTCGGCTAGTGAAAAATCAAGAACCCCTGGTATATATAACATAACCTACCTCTAGTCATAGAGCTCTGTCGTGCAAAAGCGTTGTTGTGAGTGTGGAAGAGATCCTTGAAGATGGTGTCAAATAGTCTGTTTCATTTCAGGGAGCTACCATCAGAAGAGATGAGCACACAGGAGCTGTGATCGTCGCCAGGATCATGCGAGGTGGTGCAGCTGATCGCAGCGGTAAATTGCTGAACAAAAGGGGACTTTAAATGGCATTTGTAAAGATTTTTAGGATTTCCAAACTTTTGCACGCACAGATACCATATACACGTGGCCAGAATCATAGGACCTTAAGATCATCCCGTTCCAACCCCCATGCCATGGGCAGGGACACCTCGCACTAAACTGTGCCACCCAAGGCTCTGTCCAATCTGGCCCTGAACACCACCAGGGATGGAGCATTCACAGCTTCCCTGGGCAGCCCATTTCAGTGCCTCACCACCCTTACAGTAAAGAATTTCTTCCTTGTATCCAGTGCTAATCTCTTACTAAATCTGATGATGATTCATTGCAAACCCAGCCTTTTGGATATGGGTCTTTAATGTATGTGTATAGACTGTGTTGTAAAAAAAAAGATAACAGTCTATCAGAGCCATAATAGGCAACTGTTGGCTGTTGGGTCTGAATTAGCGTGTGGGCTCTCTGTGTCAGTGGAGGAAGATGGATGTTGCTGGAGAACAAATTATCCCAACAAGCTTTAGGATAAGATAGGTCACTGCTGAAATTGCCTTTCTTCTTTATTGACTCTAAAGGGAGCTTCCATTGGAAGCTTACTTGACAACTGCATTTCTGGGGTCTAGTGGCAGGAGAGACTTCTGTGCGTAGCTGCCATTCAGTGTGCTCTCAGGAGCCACGGGGTTAATTCATGCAGTATTTATCACTCCATTGTCTAGAAGGTGCTCCATCCCTGGCAGTGTTCAGGGCCAGGCTGGACAGAGCCTTGAGTGAGATGGTATAGGATGAGGCATCCCTGCCCAAGGGAGGGGGTTGGAGCTGGATGATCGCAAGGTCCTTTCCAACCCAAACCGTTCAAGGATTCTATGATTTTATTAAAAAAGCTGAATTGGCCTTACATAAGATTTATAGACTCTAAGCTTCATGCACTGTTTTTAACATTTTAAGTAGTGCAATCCCAAAATTACTGTCATTAAAAAGTATTAGGTAATTACAGCTTTCTTCTTGATCAGTGTCATTCTTCAGATTAGTGTAATCAGATAAATGTAATGGGAAATGACTGGAGTGTGTGCTTGGCATCTCTGTATTTCATCAGTAATTAATTTAATTAGATACGTTTTCCTTTAGAATAGCTGCTAGGAAAAAATACCAACGGAGATGGGAGAAGTAGGTCCACGCTTTAGAAGAAAGAAAACGAGGGGTTTTACCTTGTTTATTCAATGTATCATGTCTTGTTTTCTGTTTGCTTTGCTGAGTAGTTGTCCTGTCAGTTGGCAGTAGTTACAGAACACAAGTACAGCATTTCTTACTGAACTGAATCAACAGAGCTAGTACTTGGAAAGGCCTTTTCATGACTTGTTAAAAAATAGCAGTCCAACATTCTCTCTGGGCCTGTGTCCTGTTGATATGTCAGTTGACAGCCGTGTGATTCTTGCCTCTATAGTCAGTGTGTCTTCAGACTCCACAAGATTCGATTGTCCTTATGGAAGTATTCCAGTTCTCTGTTCTTAGTGCTGATCCAAATATAGATTTGCAGTGATTTTTCCAGAGTCTCTTGCCACATATTTTCTGTGGTCTCCTATGAGACTGCTGCATGAAAACAATGCCATGTGGAATAAGGGTGGGAGACTTCAGAACGTGTTGCAAACAAGGCACTTAGCTCTAATAGGAAATCCATTAAGCTGGGGAAGGGAGGAGAGGAGGTACATGCTGTTGACTTAGACTGGATGTCAGAAGAGTGGTGCTTTCCATTCCATAGACTTACTTTAACTTACCTACCATCTTTTCAGGTCTTGTCCATGTTGGAGATGAACTAAGAGAAGTCAATGGTATTACTGTGCTTCACAAACGACCGGAAGAAATAAGTCAGATTTTGGTCTGCACTGATTTTCATTTCAAGATCTTTCGTGTTGGGATGCTGTAGTAATTACAATAGACAATGGAATTTTACCAAGAGTTTAAAATATGCATAGAGCTAAAAGATGCAATCCCTGCTTGTCTTTGATGTTAAGAGTTTTTCTGTTCGCAGTACCTGAGTCTTTTCCTTTTGACTTCAGAAACTTGTCGTACTAAAAGACACAGAAGTATTTCATGCCCCGTAAACTGTAATCCAAAAATTAGTGCAGCTGCTAAAAGCAAATGAAGGATTCTAATGCAGGTCTGAATGTGTTCTAGCCAAGTAGTTACTGTGGATGTCTCCATGTGAAGGATCTGTGGAACATCGTAATAGTCTCTGTAATGAAGCTAAATAGTGGATTATGTTGGCCTGTCTAATTTCTGGCAAGAAGAGAAAGATGATAGATCCTAAACTGGAACATGAATACTCTGATTTGTGTCCTAGTGCTACTTTCAAAGTAATAAAACCCATTTCCCTCTTTTTCAGGCTCAGTCTCAGGGATCAATAACATTAAAAATAATTCCAGCCATCAAAGAAGAAGATCGTCTAAAAGACAGCAAGGTACCCAGATTAGTGAAACACCGAGGCATGCCTTTTCATGTTCCCACGCTTCTGGCACCTCTCTAAATGCAGGATTCCTGCTGTTTCAGTGAGGAGTGTCACAGACATAGTTGAACTAAAAAGATAGAGCAGTTCCTTGTTGTAAAATGCAGTGCCCTTTTAGTCAGTAAAATTACTTAGATGACTTCTCTCTTCTTTGTCACCTGGGCACATGTTCTTCCAGTGCATTTCTGAGATCCCCCACCTTGGTTTTCATGTAATTGAAATTGGTGTTCCCCCAGCCTTCTCCCAAGAGAGCTGCTGTCTGTCCATCACCTCTGGGCATTTTGCTGCTTGCTTGAGTCGAAACAGACCTACCTGCAAACAGAGCTTCACGTGTTATCCCTCCCACTGCAAACATCAGCACACACCTGACTGCTTCATTTGCCTTTCTTGATCAGCAATGACTTCTTGCTCAGCTGGTCCCTTACAGGATTCCTCTGTCAGTCTCTGTTTCTACTTCTCTGCTCTCAGTTGTTGATATTTTCCTTGAAGCCCTAAGTTCCAGAATACCAGTACAAAATGACTGGCCATATGCTTGAAAATCAGTTTCTTTCTCTTCAGAAGAAAGGAGGCCCAAAGGCAGGTGCAGCTTGGTAGAGTTCAGTATTTCTGAGTACCATAAAGCATATGGGAGAGATGAAGAGTAAATGTAGTTAGTAATGTAAGCATTGGGGAAGCCTTTTAAAGGCAGTTTTCTCCAAACAAGGACAATGTGTTGTTTTCTTTTAAAGGTGTTTATGAGGGCGCTTTTCTGCTATAATCCCAATGAAGACAGAGCTATTCCTTGCCAGGAGGCTGGGCTACCATTTAAGAGAAGACACGTCCTAGAAGTTGTAAGCCAAGATGATCCCACGTGGTGGCAAGCAAAGCGTGTTGGAGATACCAATCTCAGAGCAGGCTTGATCCCCTCCAAACAGTTCCAAGAAAGGTTTGTTCATGAAGATTACAAATAGTGTCGCTCTGGTTTTATGCTGCTTCTTTTTTACACAGGACACAAAGGGCAGGATCATGCCAGGGTGAATACCAGAAGCTTAGAGAAAAGTGCTAAAAAGCTCCATCTTCTCCAGCTATGTAATAAACTTCCTAGCTTTCCTGACATAGGTTGCCATTGATTTACACTTTGTAGGATGAAGACAGAAGCACTTGCTAAACAGACATATATGGAATGAAATGTGGAATATCGGTCTTGGACTCTCTTGGTTTGTGAAGCCACTGTATTTTAGACTTGTACTTTCATAGAATGGTTAAGATTGGAAAGGACCTTTCAGATCATCCCGTTCCAATCCTCCTGCCACGCGCAGGGACACCTTCCACTCGACCAGGCTGTTCAAAGTCCTGTCCAGACAGGAATTTTGCCCATCCTTTGGCAACTAGGATTTGGATTCTCAACAAGAATGGAATGGAATAGTTGGGGTTTAATCTTCCAAAGAAGATTAGGTTGGGGAGAAGGAAGCAGAAAAAGTGCCACTGATAAAAGTAACATGCTGTTGATTTCTGTGCTCTGATGTATGAAAGCCCAAAATGTTTTAGAATCTTCTCAGGCAGTGGTTTGAAAGCAAAAGTCTTTTAAAATGTCGAATCAGAGGCATTTTATATTTTAAAAGGAAAAGCGCTGTTTGGTTTTCTATTTTCACTTCTCTATCTAGAAGATGCTGTAAATTCTTCCTCATTCTAAGCTTATGTGACTAAAATAGAATTATTTTCTATTTAGACGACTGACTTACAGAAGAACAATAGGCACCCTGCCCAATCCAAGGACTGTGAAGAAACCAGTATGTAAGTTTGTCCTTGAGTGATGTCTTAGTCAATACCAACCTCTCAGTATTTCTCTGCTGTTTTAATAATGATGTGTTTGAATGTATCTTGTGTAATCTGCCATTGATTCCATGCATGCATACAAGCTGCTACTTGAGAGGATTTGGGTTTGAACTGCATTCAGTGTTGCTAGTGCCTGTTGTTTTCACAAAACACAGCTGTCCATCTCTTCCTACTTTCAGGACCATGAGGCCTTACACATTGTTTAGATGCTTTAAAATTTGCCAGTGTTCGTTTTTTCTATGGTTTGAAACTTGAAAGCTGCAAAAGTAACCCAATGCATGAGCAGACTGTAAGCTCATAGGAAAATAAAGTGTAGCTTTAAGGCAAATAAAAATCACTGGAGCATTTCTGCCTTAGTGTAACAGAGCTGGTCTTAAGTAGACTTTAAAGTGATTCTTGTTTACACCTCTCATACATCTGTCAGTGAATAAATCACACAACAAATGCTGCTTGTGATGGAATTACTAGTTAGTGATGGAAGGCAGAAGACATTTGGGATTATCCCAGCATATAATGTCTTTGTTGCTCTTGGGTACTTCAGCATGGCTATTATTGATGTGTAGGGAAACCCTGTGACTCTCTGAAGCCAATTATTGTGCTAGGAATACCACACAGACTAGGAATATGGAAATTGTCCATCCTCAGTAATAGACGTGACTTTCTGTTCACTTAGATCTGCCAAACATGGCACATCTCATGAGAAGATACAGGTATTCTTATGCTACAGCGAGGGAAGATGCTCAACCAAGTACCAAAATAGCATTACTGAATTAAGTGAAGCTTTTCCAAATGATTTTCCATTGCATTCAGTGTTAGGAAGCATGCAGTGAGGATTGCTACTTAGGCTGTTTCTAGGACACCTGCAAGACAATGAAACTGATAACTGGTTATAATACTGAATTTTAGCACAAAAGTCTTTGGTTGATAGGGGTACATCACTGCATTTCTTTTGAGATGAAAAGCCTGTTAAGCAAATCATTCCCTCTAATTTTATTCAGTCATTTGCCAGTCTTTTAATATCATCCCAACTCTGCCTTTCATGCTAACTACAGATGATCAGTCTTCTGATAAAGGTAGGTACTCTCCTAACTCATTTTCTCTATGAATATAAATGACCAGTGCATTTTCTAGAACACTGAGTAAGCAAAGGGAATAGTGGATAGAGTTTGTTTCAACAGCAGTTTCTTCCTGAGTTAGTAGAGATTGATGATTTAGGTAATGGTAACTTCCAAACGTACTTCTGACTGGAGGGAAAAGATTTGTGTCTTCGGATATGCATTTGCACGTCCTGGATTTCTGAGAGAGGTTGAAAGAGCTGCACCTTAAATGCAGCCTTTGTATTGGTATATTTTTAAAAGAATAAAGAAACATTGGAGTTGACCATTTCTGAGCACCTCTATCAGTCCCGATTGTTTTTCTTCACTGTTCGTTTGAACTGTGTTACTTTCATTATAAGCATTTCATTTATTATTTTTTCTGTGTTATTTTCATTATGAGCATCTGTGTTGGGCTCAGGCATTGTATCACCTTTCCAAAAAGCAAGTATTTTCAATGGAATTCTGCATGCTGTGATTTCTTTCACTTTCCACGTGCTCCTTGAGAATAATACTCCCAAGTAACAGCTCTGATCTTAGCTCTGGAGAGGTGTATATTGCTACTAGTGCCTTCTGGTAGTGTTGGCATTGCTCGATTGCATACCTGTGTGCAATGATGATGTGCACCGGTGGCATGGTGCATTTTGTTACAGGTTTAAACTTCACATATATTTGCCTGTGGTTCCTCCTTACAATGAGTAGAGAGAGTTCTGGGGATATTACAGCACACAGGTTCCTATATTTTAACAAGACAGGCAGCCCCCTTTCAGGGAGTATAAGAACTTGGTATTTGTTTAATTGCAATATAGCGTTTTGCAGCTAAGTAGCATGGTTTATTCTGCATACTTTTAGGGGCCCTGCGGGTGGTTGTAGTTTGAGAAAGGGTAGGTTGGCATTTTATATCCATGCATATGACAAAAGCATCAAATCTTTACCTCTGAAATAAAGCATTAATGCGCAGTGATAATTTAACTTAGTCAAAATGAAGGTGTTTGGAGCTCCTATTTCAGTCATATCTGCTTTCCCCTTTTTAAGCTCAAATGAGATTAAAATGTCTCCATTCTTGCACAATCATACCCATTTAGAAAGTCATACCTTAAAAGAAAAGGTGTGGACTCTTCTTTTTTACTGAAGTCTGAATATTATTCCCGTAGCAGCAGCACTGATCAAATATAATGCATACTGAAGAGAAGACTATAAATATCAAGATGTGTAATATTGACATTGAGGATGCTTTTCAAATACAAGCCATGAGCCAAGGCAATTTCTTTATTCTCATTTTGTGTGTGTATATAATGCAGGATAGAGACCTTCTTCCCTCAGCAAAAAGGCAGGCTCGTATCGCAGGCACTGTTTAAGGTATCTCACGCTCCTTTTTTCCTCCCCCCCTGCTTTTTAATTTACAGAAGACTGTGACTGCGAAGGATATTTCAATGGCCAGTACATAGGTGAGAAACCAGAATCCCTTTTTCCTCTCCTTTCCTCTTCCCTGCATTGCCCCTGTAAAGGAAAGGGAAAAGGGCACATGATAAAATAATCTCTGGGTTATTTACATGAGAGTCACTTTCCCAGATGTTCATAAACCAGATGAGCTCTGTGCAGACTAGACTGTGCATAGCCACCATAGGCAACTCAAAGTGATATGAAGGGGGGTTTATTATAGATTGGGTGCTTGGTTCTCTACCTGCTATGCACATTTTTCATTTCTCTAATTAGCATATAGGCACTGCTGTGATTATTTTAAGAGAGTCATTCAAAGACAGAGTAACTTCTGGCTGAACAAGCTTGAAAAGTGGAGACATGACGCTTCAAGGATGCTGGAGAGGGACTCTTCATCAGGGACTGTAGCGACAGGACAAGGGATGATGGGTTTAAACTGAAACAGGGGAAGTTCAGGTTGGATATAAGGAAGAAGTTCTTTACTGTGAGGCTGGTGAAGCGCTGGCAGAGGGTGCTAAAAGTAATGGTAAATGCTGCATCCCTGGCAGTGTTCAAGGCCAAGTTGGACAGAGCCTTGGGCAACATGGTCTGGTGTGAGGCATCCCTGCCCATGGCAGGGGGTTGGAACTGGATGATCTTAAGGTCCTTTTCAACCCAAACCATTCTGTGATTCTATGGTTAAAGACACCTTTTGTTTTGCTCTACAGCTGGCTTACGCAGGAGCTTTAGATTAAGTCGTAAAGAGAAGGAGAGCAGTCTGAATGAAGGAAAGCAAGCGGAGCAGACAGACTCAGCAGAGTTCCTGACTTATGAAGAGGTCACAAAATACCAACAGCAGCCTGGTGAACAGCAGAGGCTGGTGGTTTTGATTGGTAAGATGCAGAATTGGTTCCAAATTTTTCATGTATCTCCCTTTTCCCTTCTAAGAGGAACCCAAAACTGAACACCTAAAGGTTTATGTTTGGTTTGAGGTTTCTGATGGGAGTTTTTTGTAAGGCTTTTCTGGTTTTGGTCAGAAGTTCTTTTCTTTTAAATGATATTTAAAAACCCACAAAAACCACTGAAGAAAAAAGGCCAAACTGAACCACACTCACAAAATCTTCCTAAAGTAATGATGCTCATTTTTGTGACTCATTTTGCATTGGTTCTCACTGAGACGTGCATGCTTACACTAGAAATCAAGGGTATCTCCTTAAACTGACTGCTAAGATTACAGATTTCCTGCTTTGATGCCTGACAAGTGTTTGTCCAACATTCGTTCAAGGGTTCAGTTTTGTTTCTGATACTGTTCAAAGCAGAATATGGCTTAGTGGGAGGCATCCCTGTCCATGGCAGGGAGGTTGGAACTGGATGATCTTAATGTCCTTTCCAAACCTGACTATTCTATGATTCTGTGATACTTGTTTCCTTTGCAGTATTTCATTCCACACAGGAATTTGTCAGTCACTTCTATTTTATTAGGTTGCTTGGGGGCCAGATTAAGTGAGCTCAAGCAGAAGGTTGTGTCAGAGAACCCGCAGGAGTATGGTGTGGCAGTTCCACGTGAGTAACACTGATTGGCTTTTGTGCATCACTGCTTTATTCCAGAGGCACATTGGAATTCTGTCAGCTCAGTTGTTACTTTTTGTGTGCATTTTCCCAACTGAACAGATTGCATTTTCTCAGTGTCCATTAAAAAAATCAGAAACTGCAAACAGGAAGAAAACAAAGATTGTAAATTGCAAAAGGAACTCATTTGAGAAACCGGTAACTTAAGATCAGCCCAAACATTCCATGTCTTTAAAAGAGGATGGATTTTTCT
This sequence comes from Psilopsiagon aymara, assembly GCA_024733675.1. Taxonomy (NCBI): domain Eukaryota; kingdom Metazoa; phylum Chordata; class Aves; order Psittaciformes; family Psittacidae; genus Psilopsiagon; species Psilopsiagon aymara. The sequence goes on along the minus strand of JANRGW010046164.1, from coordinate 12,385 downwards.
TTAGACTGTCACATCAGCTAAACTTTAAAGAGAGGGGGGAAAAGGGAAGGAGGGGGGAGTAGACAGCAATAACCCATGTCAGAACTTTTACAAGGTTTGCAGTTGTTGGTCAGTATATGTAGGCCAAGAAGCCAAGCACAGTGGGAGAGGAAGCAGTGATCCTGGTCTCGAGATTTGTGGCTGGGGTTACACAAACAATCCATCAATCTTTGTATGCCACATTGAGCTACTTCTGCAATCGAAAAACCCGCTTTGAGGGCACCTTTTCCATGTGACTCCAGCATTTCAATGGCTGGCAAGCAGTTTGTTAGCAGGAGAACTCAGGGATAATTTTTAGTTGTATTCAAACAGGTACACAAAGAATTAGCAGACATCACTTTTATGGTCAGGCAGAGATGTGTGGAATGCTCCCCAAAGCTTCTCCTGCTCCAGTTATTGAAAGAAATGAAGATATCAAAGGGAAAGGCACACACAGAATTCTGCAAGTTTCACAGTCATGTGGCAAAAGAGCCAGGGATATTCTCACCCGAAATTCAGAAGCCGTTTAATAGAAGAATTTCATCTATTTCCTCTTTTTCTTTTTGAAGTTTCAAAGAAAATGAGTCCAATATTCCAAACAGTTAAGAGATACTGTTCCTATAGGTAATACTCAGCTGCTTCTACCAGGCGTAAAAGTGTGCCTCCTAATTTTGTGTTACTTGTAACATGCTTGGGAGCAAAGCGGCTTTATTTTTGGTCGTAGAACTTGAGTTGTATTTTATGCTCATTTGCATTTGCCAGCGTGCAGCTGCCTTGTTTGTGGTCATGAAAATATGACTGGAACTAAACTGGTGGCAAAGGCTCATCTGTCTCCCATGTCTCGCTTCCATTCTCTTCTAGATACAACCAGATCAAAGAAAAGTCATGAGAAAGAGGGAGTAGAATACAACTTTGTCTCTAAGCAATCCTTTGAGACAGATGTGCAGCAAAACAAGTGAGTTAACTTTAAAATACTGGCATCACTGACTGTATTTCAAACCCATTGCTAGTTAAATCTTCCATTATGTGAATACCTACATCAGGTGTAAAGTCGAACTTCACTGCATTAGAAGGGTTCAGCTTTCCAAGTAAAAAGTTCTTTGTTCAGTTTGGACTTAGCGTTAACGCAGGAATTCAGTAAAGAGCAATTTAGAAATAACAGAGGACAAGTTCAGTTCTGGGCCCCTCACTGCACGAGGGACATTGAGGTGCTGGAGTGGGTCCAGAGAAGGGCAACAGATCTGGTGCAGGGCCTGGAGCACAGTGTGATGAGGAATGGCTGAGGGACCTGGGGGGTTCAGATGGAGAAGAGAAAGCTCAGCGGGGACCTTATCACTCCCTACAACTGCCTGAGAGGAGGATGGAGTGAGGTGGGGTCAGTCTTTTCTCCCCAGTAACACGTGACACGACAAGAGGAACCAGCCTCAAGCTGCAGCAGGGGAGATTTAGATGGAGCCGAGGAACAATTCCTTCCCCAGAGGGTGCTCAGGCAGGGCTGCAGTCACCAGCCCTGGAAGTTTTCACACGCTGTGTGGACAAGGCCCTCAGTGCCATGGGCCAGTGGCAGCCTTGGCAGTGGTGGAGTAAACATTGGACTTAATGTTATTGAGGATCTTTTCCAACCTCATTGCTTCAGTGATTCTGAGTAGGAGGATCCTAACTTAGAATTTAATCCTGCGTATCCTAAGTAGTATTGGTCAGAACTGAATCTACTGGAGGTAACATGCACTTGTTACTGTCATACTGAATGGAGAAAAAATTTATTCCTAAGTGCACTTTAAAGTGTCTTGTAACTGAATCTGTGAGCATGAGGGACTTTTGTAAGATGAGTTTTCCTGAAAGTACAGATTTTTTTGGCTTCCGTCTTCTGGCTTTCCAGTACTTCCAGCTTTCCAGAAGATGGAAAAATTGGAGTCCATTTCCTTGCCAGCTTTGTTCTGTTTTCTGTGGGAAACATCCTCTTTCTTCTGTTAGGCTTGAACATCAGTGAACTAAAGTAATGCAGGTTCTTCCGTATCTGTCAGCAATGCTGATAAGCTGTCAGTGACACGGGAGGACTATTGCTATTGAGCAACCAGAGAAAGAAAACACACACTACCACCACCCTCCTCCCCAATTGTTCGCCCCCACCCCCATTTGAGTACTGTGACTTCAGGAAAGAGCTGTATCTAATGTTTAAGTTCAGTATTTTTTGTGGATGGTATTTAAAAATGTATTGACTTTTTAGGTTTGTGGAACATGGAGAATACAAGGAAAATCTGTATGGTACCAGTCTTGAGGCAATCCGGTCCGTGATGGCCAAAAAGAAGGTTTGTTTGGTGGATGTGGTACCTGAAGTAAGTTCTATGGCTTATTTTAAAGAAAGCAAGTATTTCATACTAGGCTGCCAGCTTGAGTAACTAATGCTGGTCACCATCTGTGGCTACTTGCCCTGCAAAGAACAATGATGCTCTTGGAACTTGTGTTTCTAACATATGGCCTGGTTGCTAGCAAAGTAGAATAGGGCTCTTGAGAAAGCCGTGCAGGGTTTCCAGCTCCTGGATGTCCATTGCTACAGCCTTGATGGCACTTCTGTTGGTTCTCACTGTGGGATTTTTCCCTTGCTGTAGGAGAAATGTGCATCACTTCCTAACCTGTTACAAGTCCTACAGAGAATACTGAAAGCATGGATGAGTATTTTGTTCTTGTTCATCCCTACTGCCTCGGAAGCATTACTGGGGTTGTAAGCAGTGCCAGCGTACCTACTCTTAATCCTTCCATAGTGGGAGTTAATCTTTGACATTTTGATTCAGATCTTGTGATCCAGGAAGCTTATGTATTCTGTAAGCTAGGCAGGACACTGACATTTACCTGTCTTTAGAAGAGGCAAAGATTACTGTGCTCAGCTGTATAGTACACAGGCCTTTGCAGTGTGTACTAGTGAAACTGTTGAACCCAGTTTGAGTAGATTGTTGACAGATAACAAAAAAACATCTGATAACAAAAGATACCTGTTCGCAGGCAGTAAAGCACTTGAGGACTCCTGAGTTTAAGCCTTATGTTATCTTTGTGAAGCCTCTTGTTCCAGAAAAGAAGAAACATGTCCTAAAGTCTCCCATGTCAGAAGAAATCTCAGTTCCTCTTGTAAGTATTCCAACTTGCATCTCTTCTTTCTAGATATGAAAGAAGTATTTGAGCTAGCGTGTCTGTGATGTGGAAGGGCTCCTCTTCTGCAAGAGTGAGAGTGGGGCACTAAGTGGGTTCTAAGATGGACCTTAGCATGAGATATTTGACTCTCTTATAACTTGACTATAAGCAACATGAAGCAAAGCGCACGTCTTCCACGTGGATTTGTGTACATCACTCTGGGCTGCAGCAGGAGAAGCTGCTACTGAGCTCAGATAAACTAAGAATCATTTCACATTTCTGATAAGCAGTCCCATCAAATGGTAAGGGCAGCCATCTACTGCCAACACCTCCAGAGTGACACTGTATCAGGTACACTCAAAGTGCAGTGTATGGATGTCTTACAAGGACCAAACCTGGCCCAACTGCAAACTGGTGCTGTGTGAATGTGAACAAAAATACTGGAAGTGTGTAATATCATTACTTTAGGTAATTAAAAAGACACACTTGAAATTTCATGCCATCTTCTCGTGTTGATTAGCAGGATGAAGAACAGCAGGAAATTATTAATTCAGCAGCATTCATTGAAGAGCAGTACGGCCATTTAATTGACACTATACTGGTGAAAGAAGATCTCCAGAGTGCTTGTAATCAGCTGAAAACTGTGTTAGAGAAACTAAACAAGGATTCATTTTGGGTGCCAGTTAACTGGGTTAGGTCATAGCTTGTTTCCATCTGTTTAAGGCAAAGACGCTATAAAAATATCTTGTAAATATATGGATTAGAAAAGGGGACTATGTCAAATTCACTTCCAAACTGCTGGTCTGTCTAGAAGTTAATACATACAGACTGTATCAGGAAAAACTCAAAGTCAGAAGCAGACACTGCCTTCCTGAATCAAGATCTTGCATAGCAGATGTTGTTTCAAAGTGAACACTCAGATTAAACAGTGCAGTAAAACATTGGAGTGACTTTCAGAGTGTAAATAGTGCATTTTGTACAGTGAAGTTCACAGAGGGTCCTACACTTCCAAACCATTTAAGCATAGGGCACCAACCAGCGCAGTCTTTAGCCTTTGGCCACAAATTCTGCAGCAAGAGTTAAGTTGCTTTTCAGGAACCACTACGCCTACAGAACACGGTGCTTCAGGGAGGGAGGGATGTCCTTTAGAGAGTGCTCACGCCATCACTGGTCACTCAGAAGTTCAGTTGGCCATCAGGCAGCAGCAAACGCTTCCATTCATTCAGGATCATTAATTGCAAACCCTTTCCAATTAGGCACCAGAACTAGGCCAGTTCTACGAGTTGTAGGTATCCTAGTGGCTTGGGGGGGGTTATGTCAATCCCATATTTCCCAAGTTGTCTTGCACAGGTATGCTCATCCCAGTGTCTTCCTACCGACACAGGACAAATGTTAAACAACCTGTGACCACCCCTGTGTGACTCGGCAGCTCATAACCCAGAGACATTTTTTAGTCTTGATGAGAATAACTGCATGTGACTTAAACCAGGACTTTTTAAGAAGCCTATTTTCTACAAGACATCCTTGCAGATGCCACCTGAAGGGATACCACCTTGACACCAACGCAGCAGCTCCAAAAAGGGCAATAAGAGAAGGGGGCTGAAGTACAAAGTAAATGATCAACTGGTCCAAATCATCATACTTCCAGCATTTCTGACTTTGTTCCAAATCAATTAAAGACACCTAGTTGGCTCCTGAAGAAGAAATCTTAACTGTGAAGAAGACTTTGTCTATATTTCAGGAGATTCGAATATACAGGATTTTTAGATGGGTGTTAAGAAAAGGCAGAGAGATGATTCTGGAAGCACCTAAGCTTTATTTGAAAATTGAATATTGTACAGGTATGTGTTAGTTGAAACTAGTTCCTGTTTTCTACTGCCTGCTGAGGTCGAACCTTTCCTGTGTACCATGCCCCTTAACAAGACCTGCTGGTGCACCAGTCTCATTCCTTGCATCTTAACAGTATGGTGTTCTTCTTGTTCCACTGCATTTAGCAAAACTAACAGTGTTGCATATTAAAAGCACTTTTCTTACATACCAGTCTTCCTGAATCTACCTTAATCCTAGCCCAAGCAGTTGTGTAGAACAGTCACCGGTATCCGTCTTCTCCAAACGCATATCCTGGCACCTTTGATGCATTTTCCTGCCTGTAGGCATTGAAGTTGCCACATCTGGTGTCAGACTGGAAGTCTCAGCAAATGTACAAGAACTCCTTCACATGGGGGTGACCCATCAATCCTGCTATTCACTCTCTCCAGCCCTATAATGTGGCTGACAAGAGACACACTCTCAAGTACATTATATGACAAATGTACCTTTATGATGTGAAAAGATGAGGGCAATATTTTATTTAAATAGCAGCATTTCAAACTAAGTGGTTTGATGAAACTATGAAATGGACAGATTGATCTCACTGGTGATCTGTATTGCAGATGACAAGCATTTTTTTCTAGTCTGCATGAAAAACATGTTGTTTAGGGGATACAGGTTTAATTTAAAGAACACCAGGTGAGATACTGCCTAGGGGTCAGCAAGGTTGCTTCTAACATCTTAGAATATTCCAAATGACTAGCAGTAAAGAAATTCATTTGTATGCTTTATGATCTAACACAGTCAAGTAGTAGAAATCTGGATTAAGAGAAGGAAAATGACATACAGTGCTACATCTGAAGTTACAATACCTGAAAAGATACCTTAGTATACAGCATTGCTATTAAAAGTGAACTGAAATACTCAGTGTGAGTTAATGTCTTTAAGTGTACGCAGATAACCCATGTGGATGTACAAAGGCAGGTATTAACTCAAGATACTGGCAGAAACACTGGTTTTGCTAATGAGGTTTGAAATAAAGGATGGCAAGAGGCTCTGTATTACATGCGAAAGACTGCAGGTGACTAAGATGAGCTTCAGTTGTAGGGGGAGGAAGAGAACACATTCAATGCTCCTATTTGTTCTAAAGTGCTAGGAAGAAGGTACATGCAGATGATTGTTCTGAGGACGCGATTCCAGTCCTGCCAATACTGAGTCCCTGCTGCATTAGCCATGCCTGGTAAGGAGAAAAAGGCTTGAGAAGAGATTTTTGAAGACATCTGAATGCAAATTTACTTTAATCCCAAGACTTTGGCAGCAGTGCCAAAAGGTCAAAGTCAAAGTACTCGAACTCCTCTCCCTACCTTGCTCACACCTAAAATGTACATAGTCTTTCATATTTCTTTTTTATGGTTCGTACTACTGAAGCATGAGCCTTGGTTAACATCTACAGGGGTCTTCCTGTATCTGAAACTGATACTGTCTGTATCTGAAACAGCAGCTTTTCTGTTCTGACTTGACATCTCATAATGAAAGGCTCTCTCTGGGATCTGGCACTTGTTTACAAGCACTTCAGCTTACATTTTCGATGCACAGGAAATGTCGTGTTGGATTTTTTTCCTGCCAGATGTTAATAGCTACACCTCTTCACTACCACCTTAAAACTCAGTAATAACTTGACTTACTAACTGGGGACATGTAGCACTTTAGACTGCTTAAATCCATGTGAAATAGGGAAATGATGTTCAGGGTGGCTCCTGTTAACTACATTTAAGGGAACTTGGGTGCCTAAAAGACTCCCATACCATTCTGGGAAAGGAAAGCTTTTCAATAATCCTCTGAAATGGAATACTACCTTACTTTATGGCAAGGCAGGAATTTCAGGAAGAGTCCCTGTTGAATGCCATCCAGCAAGAGCACGATACTCCTAATTGAACTGTGACTTACTAGTGAAAAACCTGACAGTTCCCAGAAAAACACCTGGAGATCTCAGTTGTGCAGAAGGGAAAGAGAAATGGCATTTCATTAACGAACAAAAAACATTTTGCTCATCGGTTTGGGGTTTGGATCCACTCAGCTGGTGACAGGTCAAACAAGGCACAAACTAGTGCTTGGAACCACTGCTCCCACCCTGCTTTAACATGAAAACCCCTGCCATTCAGGCAGAACAGCCACCTGTGAAGTTAAGCAAGCGGACAGTACAGAGTACAAAAGCTTTTATCCCGCCGTGCTGAGGATCCCGTTAGCTGCATTCGCTGCTGCTCTGCGTTCCTATCCCAAACACCTGGGGTCTGCAGGATCTTTATGGCCAGCTCCTCAAAGGCATGCTGCACCCCATCCTGTGTCTTGGCGCTGGTCTCTAGTGGTGGTGGGGGGAAGAAAACAAACACGAGGAGAATTCCACTTTGTAAGAAGGTCTTTCGGGACCAGAGAAAAGATAAGGATTTTTAATGACTGAACCTCCTCTCCATTCTCTCTTAAAGGCGCACTTAAATTGAACGTGACAAACAGAAACGCATCCCTGTCTGAAGCATCACATGAAAACAATTCCACAGCTCCACATTCTCTCCATAATGGAGAAACAGAAATCGTTCTAAGGCTGTGGTAGGAAATCTACGAGACAATTACTCCATAACTAAACCAGGAAACAAAGATTGCAGGAGGAGTTGCCTGGTTTCCCCCATGCATTTCAGTTCCTTCTGGAAACATTTTCAAGAAGCTTCACTTCACACTTAACAATACCAAACTAAGCAGCAATATGCAAGGGTTTGGCAGAGAGTTACATACCTATAAAAAGCAGTGAGTGTTTCCTAGCAAACTGAAGTCCTTCTCTTCTCTCTACTTCACGATCAGGCTGCAGAGATGAAGAACATGACTAACATAAGCCACACTTGCCACTTGTAGGAAGTCCCTGGAAAAACACCACTGCAGAAGGAAGGCTTTGTTGAAAAGTCTCTAAACCCATGTAATAACGGCGATCTTCCCACTCTACAGACAGCTTACTGCTAGGCAGGCTGTTAGGGGTTCAAACTGAACAGCAGCAACATCACATCAGTTGGAAATTAGCGTGTTGCTATCTTCTCAATCAACTAGCAGGAAAATACTTGCCAGAAAGAGGCAGATCAGAAGATCTGAAAACTGGCAGATTTGGAAGAGGGCAGAAGGGAACCTAGTTCAGGAGAGCCACAAAGGAAGCCTCCTGTAGTAGTAAAGCAAAAGTGAAACATCTCATTATGCAGTAGACACCTAAGATATGTCAAAACACCCAAGAAACAGACAGCAACCAGTGCACCTCACACCTACAGAGGTAAATACTCTACAGCCATCTCAAGAGCTGAATCCTCATTCCCCACCACCTTTCCAAAACTCAGTCTGGCCAAAAAGAAATCAGCGGTTGTTACGCTGCAGTTACATTCAATACAGCAGTTTTTAGGGAGAACCTCACACTTTCTTAACAGAATCTCTCTTTAACTGCATCTCTCCAGGTGATTTTCCATTCAAATCTTTTAACAAGATTTGCTTCTAAAACGACACAGTTAAGTGGAGTTTGCCCAACATAGCTCCCTCAGTTATAGCAGGACCACCTCTTAACACAACAGGTTTGTTAGTTTCAGCACTTATCTCATATTGATGCTCTATAATGACTGAGAAATCAGTGGAAGAGTGCAAGAGAGCAAGAGAATGCATTTCTAAACTGACCTTATCAATTTTATTGCCAACTAACATCTTCACGGTGCTGTTTTTGGGGGTATATACTTCCAGCTCATTCAGCCACCCGTCTAGTCCTGTGAATGTGTCTTTTCTTGTAACATCATACACTGGTAACAGAGGAGAAGGAGCTTAACAGCTGTAGAATCTTGGTATTATTCTTTTACTTGATTATGGCAGAACTTAGGCCCTCCTAGCTAACTACTGCCCCCCCAAAAGCAGTATTAAGGAATCACAGAAGATGCATCAATCATATCCTCATCCCGGAGCTGGAATACAATGGCTGGGCTCATCCAACATCACTAAGGATTAAGAACACAAGCATTTCTGCAATAGATCTGTGACTGGAAATCACACTTACCAGTTGTCATACCTGTTATTAGTTCCGAATTGGGCCACGAATACTTTAAAATAGGTATTTTGTCACCCATTTCCTGTGTAACTACAGGCATTGCCTTGTTGCTAAAAACACTGATTCAGAGTAAAAAGTAACTTTTGGTCACTGGTAACTTCATAACGGCATTCATTTGATCACTAAGGTTTAAAAAGCTGTACCATAGTTTGAAAGAATACTTTGTAGAGCAAGGTCTTCACCCTTCTTCCCAAAACCTGAGAGTAAGAATCCCTTCTTTTCCTGAATGGTGCTGTTGCTCAGAGGGGGCTGACTAGGCATCCATTATTTGTGCTACAAACCTCATGTCTTATAATCACATCAGTAGCTTCAGGGGGGGCAAAACCAACACAAACCCCAGTGTGCCCCATTAGAAGAAACTCCCCAAAGCAGTAAGTACAAAGTTGATAGCTCACCAGCCTGCATTGTGCCATCTTTGTATTTTAAGCTTAAAATGTTTTGAAGCAGCATTACTTCCTGACAGTGGTTTTGCATTGTGTTTGTGTTAATGATGTAGATGTGGTAAAAGCCACAATCACAATCGTTCCTCTGACGCTCTCAAATAACCTCTTTTTGCAAAGATATGCACATACGTAGTAATAAAGACCACACTTTCTGCAATCATGTTTTTCTTTCATGTACCTCCTACCTAAAACAACCCCTTGAGCTCCTCGGTAATAACTGGGAGTCAGTGTTCTAAAGCGCTCCTGTCCTGCGGTGTCCTACAGGGGGAAAAAAGAAAGAAAAAGAAAACAAAAAAGACAACACCACACACACAAAATCAAATATATTTACAACAAAAAAAAGGCATTTTAAACTATCCAAGATATGAAGAGTTAATTTTCTCCTGAGCAAAAAGGATAACCATAAGACAACAGAATGAGGGAAGCAGCCAGGAAAAAGCAGCAACAACAGAAAACACATGAGGAAGGGTACAAATGTATAGAAAGGACTTCACTGAAGGTTGAAGTGATGAGCACAGACATGAAAGTCAACAGGACTCCACTGAAATACATAAAAGGTTATTGCTGCAAGCCAAGCAGCAAGGCTTCATCACTTAACAATGAGCTGAACAAAACAGGGTGAAGAATAACTGGTTTTCTAGTGACAGTCACTGCAGGAAAGGAGATACAGCGATTCCAAAGAGCTCCCTTTGCTTCTCCATAGCAGGAAAGGAGAATCCAGTTAGAAAGAACTACTTCAAGTTTGCCAAGACTCTAAGCAGGTAAGTCAGAAGTCCCATTCGACTGCTGCTGCAGCATTGCACATGCACTCTCACCATTTTCATATAGCTCCCAAGTGCAACATGAAATTCAAACACTCAGAAAAAGGAGGCAGAAGAATTACACAAATGCCAGTTTTACCAAAGAAATTTATTTCAGTTTCTGTACAGACTGCAATACAGACTAACAGCTATAGTGTAATATACTACTGCTTTGTTAAAAAGACACTGAAATTGGCAACATAGGTACTTCATTTGTTTCATTGTTACCAAAGAGACTGTATTATCAGGCACCTATGCACACATGGGCACTAAAGCAGAATGATGCTCTCTACATGCATTAAGGTTTCGCACTGTTTTCCCCCACTCTTCATGAGCAGCTTCTCCAGATGCTGCTACACTCTGCTGCAAAAGTGCCTTTTCCAGTTACAGAGCTTGTGCAAGTTCTGGCCTTGCTTTTGATTTCATAGCAAGGAGACACAGCCCTGTATGATTATCAGGGCAAACATATCTTGGTTATTTTCAGCAAAGCCTCTGATCTGTGTGCAGCATGCTCAGAACACAGCCAACACTTACACTCACTGGCTACAGCAAGTGTGACTTTACCCCTCCTGCCCTGCATTCTGCACACAACGTGTGAATGGGAAAAAGAATATAATCCAGGTTCTTACATTTCTATTACTGTTGTTAATAGCAGGCTAAGGCACATTTCTCCTCGCTTTACAGTAGTCACAATTACTTAATTGGTAATAGTGTGCTCTTTCTTAAATACCTATGACCATACACATATCACCTCATCCTTCTAGGGCTCTTTCATCCCATTCAGAACAAACATGATGCTTTAATATTATAAATAACCCTGATTATACAGCTGCAATTTGATTTCCCATTTTGCAGATGCTGGAAATACAGCATTGGGAAGTTCAGGACAAATGCTCAAGTCTCCCAGTAAATCTGAACTGACCTTTAAACAGTTCAGGACCGAGTGTATTTTCCATAGTTTTAAGCAAAATAAAGCATCTGGACTGTTTCTGGTATAACATACCCAGAGCTGCTGCACAGCCCCTACAGGCAATCATTCAATTCATCACCCTGAATATCACTTTGCTGCAGTTTACTCGACCTCAGTGCTGTCTATCCAGGGAGCACTTCTGGGTCACACAGGCATGAAGCGCCTGCCTCTCCTGCAAGGCCACATCTTCACAAGTCTGACACTTTACAGAGGGTTTGAATAACCCACTCGTATAACTGCAGGAACACACAGTCATGATCTTTACCTGAACCGATGGCACAAACCTGGAGCAATGAAGCATCTGGAGTTGTTTTGAATGAAGCCTGTCTGTAGCTACAGTTGCACGGTCATGGCAAGACATTCTGCACGTATTTGCATTGTAAGAATACAATATCAACATGCAAAAGAGTTTAGCGGGAGGCAGGCACCACAAGAAGCTGGAGAAGTTTTTACGTCTGTCAAAAGCAGAACCTATCCCTATCTGGGACAAAACCTACCCATATCGCCAGCTGCACTGCACGGCCGTCTATCACCATTTTCTTCGCTCTAAAATCAACACCTAAGACGTAGCAGAACGGAATGAAGACCGGTAAGAACGAACCGGCTAATGCCGCCCTCGCAGGCGGCTCAGCACCCCGCACCCCCGCCTGCGCCCGGTCCCGGCTCCCCCCGCTGCCTCTCGCCAATGGGACCCAAACCAAAACAAGCGGAAATACTCTCGGCTTGAAGGGGCGGAGGAACGGGAGGGGACCCGGCGGATGCCGGACTCACCGATGGTGGGTTTCAGGCTCGGTTCAAACGTGCCGTCAGCGAACCGCAGCAGGAGGCTGTGGGGACAGAACCCGAGAGCTCAGCGCGGTTCCGAGAGCGCTCCGCCCGCTCGGCCCCCGCGGCGAGCACCTGGACTTGCCCACGGCGCTGTCCCCGATCAGAAGCAGCTTCAGGGTGAGGCCTCCAGGGTCCATCCCCTGCGCTGCACGGTCCCGGGCCCGCCCGCGGCCGAGGAGCGGCGGAGCCGCGGGGTCGGCGCTAGCGAAGCCGCGCAGACGGGCGCAACGACTGCGCCCACCCCGCGCCGCTCTGGGGTAGGCCATGCCGG
>JANRGW010046163.1:0-15370 GCA_024733675.1 Psilopsiagon aymara | reverse complement strand
TGAGGACACCAGAACTGCACACAATACTCCAAGTGAGATCTCACAGAGCAGAGTAGAGGGGCAGGATCACCTCCCTCCACCTGCTGGTCACGCTCCTTTTGATGAAGTCCAAGATACAGTTGGCTTTCTGGGCTGCGAGCTCACACTGAAGCCAGCTCATGTTAAGTTTCTCATTGATACCAGCAATAATAAACAAATCAGCCAGGAGCAGGTAAAAAATCATTACATGACTGGTTTATTTTCTTTTCCTTCAGGAAGAAGTCCTTTAAATACAATTAGCTGAATTAAACTCAAACATTGGAAGAATTTCCTGAGGGTGTTACATATACCTGTGGGTCTGAGATGCTGCTGCTGAGAGCTCTATCCTATTCATTTTCTTTCAGTCATTACCCTTGAACAGGCTCTCCAAGCTCAGCTTGCATTTAAGACTTTATTTAGGGATGCTGCTTGCTCATAGCAAATGTACTGCCTGGTTAGGCAAGTTGGTAAACACTGAGTAAGAACAAAGATTTATCCCTTTGTAAACATCAACTCCTCTCGCTCTGCAGACACCTGCAGCAAGCCACATACTGCCTTAGAGCAGCAGCTCCCAGCTAAAAGGACAAGGTTTTTACACTCTCAAGACACCTTGAAAAGGTTTAGATATCAGACAGACTGAGCAACCAGTCTCTGGGAAAATGGCCTATTTTAAGTATTCATGTATTTATACCCATGTATTATTTAATGAGAACACAATTTCTTTTTCTCTATTTTCTCACTTTTTTCCACCCATAATTTGCCTGACTTCCATCTATTACAGCTTAATATACTAGGCTCTGGATTGTGGTTCCCCTGTCTACTCTTCCCATCTCACCAGTTAAAAGCTCAGTATGTGCTATTTTTGGTTAGTAAACTTTCACTTTATTCACAGCTCTTGACTCCAGTCTTACATGTACAACTACTTCCTTGACATTTGCTCTTGGACATACTCCAGTCCTTGCTGAGAACAGGTTACAGAGGCTTAAAACCTCCTTTGTTCTGGACTTCCTACAAGACCGTTTTCACACTGTCTGATGTGAGCTGACCTATAGAGAGGATAGTCTTTGCCATAAGGCTGAATGTCTCTTTAAGGATGCCCTTGGAATTAAGTATTCAAACTCCAGCAGGGCAGGGGGATTCATTCTTTCCAAGATACATAACAAAGTGTCCTGCTGTGGTGAAGTACATATAGAATGAGAGGCATCTATCAGTACTGGAGTGAGAAATGCAGCACAGAAACAAAGCCACATGTGGCAGCTTTAGTTTCTTGTAGGTGACTTTTAGGAGACGGCTGCCTCTGCAGGTCAGGCTTATTTGCTCTGACTCAGTTCTACAAGGTACAAGCTTCCAGCCTTACTGTCTAGAAGCAGCCCTGCCCTTTACCAGCATCGATCATACTTTTACTTGACTTGAGCAGCTGGGTAAAGCTCTGCTAGAAGGAGAAATAGTAATTAAATCAGATATCTCATGCAATCCTGTATCTTTAAAAAATATCTTTTGCAGAATATTGCAAAATAACCTTTTCCCCACTGGAGCAGAAAAATAAATGGGTTTTTTATCATTCACCCTGCTGAAGTTCACAGCTGCAAGTTCTGATTTGGGCTTTTTCTGGGCATATTTTCTTCAATTTCTTTTCATACTTTCTCCCATCTTCCTGCTCTTTCTAACACAAACAAACCACCATAAGAAGCCACAATGATAACAGAATTCACCAGCGACACATGCAGGTGCATCACATGTTTGGGTGATGATGGCAGTTATTGTTGCTTTAGCTAATTCTTTTAAAAAGCTTAGTAACTTTTTCGGCGAAAACCATCAACTACACTAAGGAAGGGCATAGCAACATGTTTAGTAGCACATCTAGTACAGGCAGACTTGGCTGACAACAGAATAGTGCGGTCCTTTGGGACATGTTGTACAAAGCACATTCACCCAAGCCAGGTTTAAAAGCACTCTGCTTCTAGATGAAATCCTAAACACTGTGAACAGCCAGGGAGCCCTCTCAATGGAAGAGTCGCAGGTTTGTAACATCCAGAACAAAAAGAAAACATCAAACTTTCATTTAGGCTTCCAACCCCCTCTCTCTTTCAGGGCTGAATTCAGAAGAGAGTCATTACCAACACAGAGCAGTTTCATTACCTTGCCCTCACATTTGCAACTGAATAAGCTGAACTGGCAGCTCTGCAGGAAAAAGCTGTCCAGGACAGACACTCTTGGGCACCCTGAATATCCACCCATGGCTGATCAGTTTCGCTCCCCAGCATCCTGGCACATAACCAAACTCTCCTTGCATAGACTCCCTACCGGACTGCAAGCCACCTTCACCGTCCAAATCCCAAACACCTTCTTTCCTAACTGCACAAACATTCCTTAAGACCCAAGACAAGCCAGGAAACATGAGCCCCATTCAGCAAGAAGCTGAGCACCCAATTAGCACTTGGGTACCAAAAGCTGAGGTGACCTTTTGGCAGCTGTTTCAGCTTAACTGGGACTTCTCTTTCCTTCCTTTCCTGACCCAAACACAGCCAGGTCCTGGTCTTTACCTGCCACTGGATGAAAGGCAGTAAAAAATGTCACCAGAACATTGCCTGCTGTGCAAGGTGGCAGTGGGCAGTAACCCCTCTGCACAGGGAATTGCCCTGTACCACAGGAATGGGTGAACAGAAAGTTTTCATTTTATGATTTTGAGGTCGAACAGAAGCTCCCTTGTGTTTACAAAGGAGGTGTTGCTCTGAGCTGCCTGATAAGCCGGGTGCCCAAGTTACAGGATGTTTAGGAGTGTAAAGAAATAGAAAGATTACATAAGGGGAGGTTTTCAATAGTAAGTTAAAAAGTGACTCAGCCCCTCTTCTCTCATAAAAGGTAGACCAGTCCTGGGCTAAGCCAGGCCTTCAGTGGAAGGGAAGGGACAAGGAGAAAGTCAAGATACAGAGTTTATTTCCAGCCCCATTACTGCCACATCCAGAAAGTTACGTATCTTTCAGTATCCTGTTCAGTTAATGGATTCAGTTAATTTACCTGTCCCATGGAAAGATCATTAGGAGACTTAAGAGAAGTTTGAGAAGTGCTCTGATGAAAACCACAGTGTTTACAAAGATGGGACAGTGCATGAAACGCTTGAGCAAAATGGTTCTTTGAAACTACCATAGGCACTTGGTGATGCACATGTTTTGTTGTCAGTTTTTCTAATGGGTACAGAATATTGTTCTCAATCACCTTGGAAACCCTGAGGGACACAGTGCCTTTTGCTTCACCGAGCCCCAGGAACAGGTTGCCCGAAGAGGCTGTGGATGCCCCATCCCTGGAAATATTCGAGGTCAGGTTGGACAGGGCTCTGAGCGACCTGATCTAGCTGAAAATGTCCCTGCTTATGGCAGGGAAGTTTTACTAGGTGACCT
This sequence comes from Psilopsiagon aymara, assembly GCA_024733675.1. Classification (NCBI taxonomy): domain Eukaryota; kingdom Metazoa; phylum Chordata; class Aves; order Psittaciformes; family Psittacidae; genus Psilopsiagon; species Psilopsiagon aymara. The sequence continues at coordinate 11,954 of JANRGW010046163.1, read as the reverse complement.
AAAATGGTCCTTTCCAATCCAAACCATTCTGTGGTTCTAAATGGTCCCAAACTGGGCATGTTTCTGCCAAATGCAAGCAGCCATAAACAGTAGTGAATTCATTTTATGGTATGTCAGAGAACATGAAACACATATCATCTGCTGCTGGGTAGTCTTCAGAGAGATGGAATGCCTTATTTGAGAGGAAGTGATATTTGGTTAGAAAAACTGAGAAGCTCAAACGGGCCATCTGCTCAGCAGGTATAAATTGGTGCATTATCCCAGTGCCCTAGAAATGGGATTACTGTAATTTTTAAGGGAAGAATCCATGTGTTAAAAACTATGCAGGAACACCCAGCTAATAATCCACCTAAAAATAAGAGGTTTGATGGAGCCAAGTATGAAAAACAGGATTTGACTTACTTAGGTGATGCTTCAGAGCTGATTGTGGGCCAAGAGAAGTGCAGATGTGGAAGCATCTGTTCAGGACCATAGCAGGATCATTTTCCCAATGCTTTCTGCAGCTTCAGGGAGCATGTTGCTGGGCAGTCAGCCAGGGACAGAGAGCCAGAACCTGTCGACTGCTGCAAGACCTGGCTGGTGTGGGGCAATGGGTTGGGTTATCCCTCATGAGTGCCTTTCTTACTGAATATTGAACTGATGAATGCTTTGATGTAAAGAAAAAGTTTTCAAACCTGAAAAATTAAAGAATATGGTTTGTGGCAATGAAGTACCACATTCAGTGCCTTACCCAAGGGACCTCAGCTTTGCGGCATCATCTCTAGCACAAAGTTTTTGCACTTGCTTTACTATAAATTTTATTTTAGGAAGAGAAAAACACACTGAAGTGCAGAGGTGGTGGTACTTGGAGTCCTGAATTGTAATTCCAACTTTGTCTGAGCAGTTGCTGGCAGGTCTCTGCACCCCTGCTTTCCCTTCCCCCTACCTGCTTGGTGCTGCAGCATTGTAATGTCATGTAAATCTATTGTACTCACAAAGTAATGAAGCATCAGTGACAGGCTTGGGTCTCTGCTGGTCTGCAAAAGAAATGTGCTCAGCTGCAAGGCAGAGAGAAGCCTCATTGCCAGATCAGCCCATAGTCAGTGCTGATGCCTCACTTTGTGCGCTGTGGGTGTAAAATCAAGCCTGGACCTCCATCCTGGACAGGAATTGCTCCTGACCAAGCTTTGTTCCCATGAAGTCAGGCAGACAAGTATCCCTTACTGAGCCGTTTCCCACAGGCAGTGGTTAAAACCTTCATAGTCAGTGCCAGGTTGCAGCATTCAAACCCATATTTCACAGCTTAGCTGTGCATCCCACTTCCCCATGGGGCTTGTTATTTTACAGTACTTCTAACATATTTAATCTTCAACTTTACAAAGACCACTGGCAAGATTTGTCAGCAAATTGCTGTGGAGCCAGAGGAGGAGAGAAATAATAAGTCGATCTAAGTGGACTTAACATAGAATAATATGTAAGGTTGGAGATGGCCATAGGATCAGCCCCAAGTCACAGATTAGTCTCTTGTCAAGGTGTGAATTAAGCCACAGTGGTTTAATTTTTCTCCTTCCCTTCCACACCCATGTGTTTACAGTCATCAAAGGCTGCCTGGATTGTGGATATGAAACATCCTTAGGGGATGCCGTATTTTGTACCAAACCCTGTCAGTCCCAAAGGCAGAGCCATGAGCTTTCTCCTGCTTTGATAGGGAAATAAGGCTCTGCCTTCTGCTCAGTACAGCTATTAGGACTCATAGCCCAAAACTACAGCCCACGGATATGATCTCCATACCGCTGGCTGTTTGTCACTCTCCAGTAACAAAAAAATATGCTGTGAACACCAATTAAGCAGTGACATTTGAAAAGATGCTTCTGTTCTATCACCAGTTTGTTTGCACTGGAATGCAACAGCTAGCTGTTCAGCAGGGAAGTGATAAACCCAAAGGAATCCTTTCTGGGATAGGAATAAACCCGAACTGCTTGCTGTGGGAATTGATGGGCAGTTTTTGAAGACAATGGACAGAGGTTGCCTTCCCAGAGCTTTACCAAAAGCTACTGCCAATTCTTGAGCTCATAACGTGAGATTAAAGTAATGATTTTTTGCGCTGCCTGTGTGCTGACAACACTTTTTCACTTTCTATGTCCCTGTGATCTCATATCACCAACATTGGATCTCTTTCCCTCTTAAATCCATCATAAATCTGTTTTTATTTTCCTACAACAGTCCCAGTCTGAATAAGTAACAAGACAGCCATTGACCAACGTAGAAGATGCTCTTTGATGAAGAGGTTAGTACCAGGTGTTTCCAACACTTCTTGAAACAGGATGAACATCCCACTTCTCTCAAAGTGCTAAGAATTCCTGTATTCCTGGCTCAGAATGCTTAACTTAACAGTCATATATTCCAGAACAACCTCCTGTTCTGCAAAACTTCCAAACTAATCTTGCTTTAGAGGATTATCTTCAAACCACATTATATCTTTTGAAAGCCAGAAGAGCAGATGTTATCTTCAGCCTTTCAATAGATACCAAGTTTAAACTGAACAGCATATGAAATAGCTGGAAGAGAAATTGTGTCCAAGTTCAGACAGCAATCATTGCAGGGTGGTCTGATTTTCGCTGTGGATAGTCTGTAGCACATCAGGCCAAATAAACTCCTTCCTTCTTTGGTCCTGAACTAGTCATGAGAGAGAGAAAAGAAATAAAACCACCTTAAACAATTATTTGCTGAGCATTAGGTTGCTGCTCAGGCCAAATCGCAGGGGCCTTCCAAGGGCTGCAAGTAGGACATGGGGCTGCTGCCCCTCAGCCCCAAGCGACCCACTGGAGGTGCTGATCAGGGAAGTAGCAAAGTCCAGACACAGCTATGCATGTGTTGTGGTTTAACCCACAGGCAGCCTAATACCACAAAGTCATTTGCTGTGGGGGAGACATAGCAACACAACAGCCAAGGGCTAATCTGAGGAATGCACCCCTTTAACCATAGTGCTAAGCAAAATCCAGCTCAAGACAAGTTTGGAAGAAACTCATGCTCACACACAAGGACAAGCTTGTGCCATTAGTTATTTCTCTAGAGCTATCTCAGACCTGCATCTGTGAGAAAATCAGAAACAATAAGTAGAATGTCAGTTCTAATAGTACGTGTATTTCCCTACTGCACGTAGAACCATAGAACAGTTAGGGCTGGAAGGGACCTTAAGATCATCCAGTTCCAACCCCCCTGCCATGGGCAGGGACACCTCACACTAAACCATGTCACCCAAGGCTCTGTCCAGCCTGGCCTTGAACACCGACAGGGATGGAGCATTCACAACTTCCTTGGGCAACCCATTCCAGTGCCTCGCCACCATAACAGTAAAGAACTTCCTCCTCATATCCAATCTAAACTTCCCCTGTTTAAATTTTAATCCGTTACCCCTTGTCCTATCACTGCAGTCCGTAATGAAGAGTCCTTCTCCACATCCTTGGACCCCCCTTCAGATACTGGAAGGCTGCTATGAGGTCTCCACGCAGCCTTCTCTTCTCCAGGCTGAACATCCCAGATCATTTCTGAAGTTACAATAACAGTACACAAGAAAACAAGACCATGGGCTGAATGAAATACTAAGTACTTCTGCATCCTCATATCCTATTGATATCAGACAGCAATCTAAGCCAAGGAGCCACAAAGAACTGAAATTCCTAATTCTTAGATGGGATTCCTCTCATTGTGCTATTCCACATTTTCCTGTGGACAATTCCAATTCCTGAGTGCTTTAGCACCACTTGTTCACAATGCTTTGCATTGTTATGACCATGGTTTCTTAAAATTCAGCCACACCAACTGAAATGAGATGTACCTAATCCATGAAAAACAATTACCACTTTTCAAAGCTAATAAATTGTTCAGGGTGAATTTAAAAAGCCCTGAGCCTGGGAACTCTCTGGTGCAGAGACAAATCCAACACCCCAGGCATCTGATGGAGAAGATTTCTGCTGTCCACAGGATTAGATCCACAGAGCTGTAGAAAACTCAGACTTCAAAACCATGCAATTCTCTCAGCAGAACAAATCCATTTCAGCAGAAGGAATTGAAAAGTTGATCTAAATCTTACCAGAGTTAGGTACATTTTGTTAACCTGTTTCAATGAGGGAAGCAAACTATTGAAACCAAACATGGCTTTCTCTTCACACACAAAACCTTGCGCAGTTGTCCTTGAATTTAGGTCAGGCACAAATTAAACTTTGTCACTATGCTAAATTTATTTAACCACTACCATTTATTTACTATTTATATAAACTTAATTATGGCAAATTCTCAGGCAAATCCTGTAAGCCCTTTGGCCAACCTTTGATCTCAGTTCCACATCTCTGAGGCTGTAGAGACGCTACAAAATCCATGAAACAGTCCTGGGTTTGCTCACACCACACTGAGCTCTACTACAAAAGAGGAAAGAAACAAGAAAGTACACTCTAAGCAAGATTTCCTATTTAAATAATCTTACTATAAACAGAAATACAGAACCATGTAAATAAACATGGGCATATACATATCCATGTGTACTACACTCATAGGCACAAACACCCATACAGTTCCCTGTTCTGTTTCATCAAAGAGCCAGTTTCCTTCACTAATGGAAAGCAAGCACTTCACTAACAGTTGATCCTCAGCTAATGATTTGGATTGATTTCAGGAAAATAAGATTATTTCCAGCTGCAGCTGAGCATTAAAATATTCAAGTGTCAAATTTTGCCGTTAGATGCATCTTACTGAAATCAAAAGCAGCTCTTACTGGGTAAAGAGAAGCATACCTGCATCTACCTAAGAAACATAGCATGCTGTTTCTATATATTTTTCAAAGCAGAATCACAAAACTACAGGGAGAGATACCAGTTGTGTTAGACCAGCTGATGTAGGCATAAAAACCACTCATACATTTGATCCCCAAAGCCCTGGACCAGAGCACATGAGTGATTTGTATTCTCTTACTTCTGGGTTGATGCCCAACAAGTGTGAACCAGAGTAATCCTGAAGACAATGAACATCCAAAAACAGTGGACAGCAAAAGAAAACCCTAAAGGCACCAGAAAATACTCTTGTCAGAGACATCCATCACCACCCATTTACAGTTCAGTAGAATTAATCATCTTCCCCTACAGACTTTTAAAGTATAAAAATAATAAATACAAGACTTGCTGGCACAAATGAGACCCTCACAGAAGCACATCAGTGCTAAAATTCTAAGTCTTTAAGTATTTCTAAACCTCAGCTTTCTCACTGCAGAATGTCTTACATTTGCACTGTCCCCAAACCCCAAAAAAGAGGAAAACTAGAAGAGACATTACCTTGGCTTTTTTTCCTCCATCTCCTATACTTTTCTGTTGTCTGGTGCCAAGCCAGCCTTCACCAAGTCATCCAGCACCTGCAAGACGCATCACGCTTCTTCCCTTGGCTGCCATAGGGATTCTGTCTGTATTTATGACTAACCCACTGTGATATCTGCCAGAATAGGGTGAGGCTGTTTAAACACTTGATTATATTCAGGGCTCTTACTCTGGATAAGGCTTCCTGCAGCACTAAGATGTACAAGTGCATTTAGCTGCTTAGTGAAGCCTTGCAAAACTCTGTGGGTTTACCTTATTGTGCTCCTTCACAGAGACATTTTTTCCTTCTCCTTCCTGCCATGAGTGTGTTCTCCCCACTGCTGTGGTCAGGTATAACCAGCTTATGACTAAGACAGCATTTTGGCCCGAGAAACAGCTTCAGAAACACAATAGCCTGATGTTCTCAGGTGCAATGATGCAAAAATGGGGTATGCATTTCCTTTCACGCTGCAGGTATTTGCTGCACTAATGCAATTCCTGCTCCTTCTCCACATGCACAGACTCTCTCTCCAAGCTTGCCTGTCCAGACTACTGTCTCCTCTGTGCAAATATCCCAATGAAATCAATAGCAGTTTATCCAAGATATAGAGACTGGTGGAGTGGATAGGCACAAGGAAAAGCTCAGGAGTTTAGTTCCCTTTAGGGATATTGCTCCAAATATGTCCTGGATATACACAAAAATGCTTTCATGATAAGGAAAATCCATCATTGGAACAAGTGCTCAGTGAGGTTGCACAGTCTCTGTCCTTGCGCCTTTCCAAAACCTGGCTGGACCAAGCCTTGAGCAGCCTGGTCTGCACTCATGGCTCAACTCCTCTGAGCAGGGGGGTAGACTACAGACCACCCAAGGGCCCTTCCAAGTTCAGTTCTCCTGTGATCCTGCCCTGCGATCCTGCCCTATGATCCTAGATTCTGCTATGGTAAAGGTGTGTGCTGGTGTATCTTGATTTACAGCATGGGTTGCGGGTGAAATCTGCTCCGTGCAGCAATGTTGATGTCACTGTGACTGCACAAGTCATACATCCACTCTGAACTACAGCTGATGCAGCTGTAATATGGGAATTATTCTATTTTCTTGTTTTCCTGGGGCATTTTCAATCATAATGCTTTCAAATTATTCACACAGCAGATGATGTTGTACAGTGTCACAGCAATACGGCAAATGTAGTGTTTCCATTAGTTGTTCAGCAGTACAAATGTAAACTTTGGGACAAAGCACAGGCATATTTTAGGCAATGTCTTGCTTAACCTAATTAAACTAACCAAACAACAACCTGCTGACCAAATACAGAGGGTGTTAACTAGCTGATCATTTGATCTCTCTTATCAAATATATATATAGATGTGCTTCACTGTGCTCCACAGTTCTGCAAAAGTAAAGCTCTTTTGTGTATTAAAAACTGTCATTAACACAAAAGGGCAAACAAAATGCTGCAATTAATACAATTAGCAGAAAAAGTGGAGACCTGGCTCATTGTGCTGTACATTGCATATGCATTTTGCCACGCGGTTCAGTAGCTTTGCAATTCACGTTCAAGCATTGCCAAGGGGTTGTGTTGAGGAGCAAATGGGGAATGAAAGAAAAGCCAGATCTCTTGGCAAGATAAATATCTTACATCACGAAGGTTAATTCGGGTCTTTCCAAACAGAAACTGCTTTCATCTCAGTTAAAAACGGGCTGTGTCAGAGGGACTCAATAAAGGCCATCAATACTTGTTAGAATTTTCTTATTTGATTTTTTTTTAGGGTTTATGGCTGGTTTAGCACTTGGCTAGTCAGCTCAGATGCTCTAGGTGCTAAGGAAAACACACAGAGACATGTTCATACCACCTAGGTTTCAGGCATTTGTCGGTGGTGGGGTTTCACACAGCAATCTGAATCAATTAACAGCTCAATGCTGTTAAAGGGATAGGGGCATTACTCTCCTTTATCAATCTCCTCTTCTGCTCTCAGCCATGTTCCTGATGTTTATGTTATGCCAACTATAGCAGCAGTGCTCTGACCCAGGTTCAGAAATAAGGATACAAAGGGAGCAATTCTGCCTCAACAGAGGCAATCAGTGCTTCTGGACATCCTGCTTGGTCTCCCTTCATTGTTCTGTGGGTGTCCTATGGATCCTGCGCTATATTTGCCAACCCTTGCGGGTGGCTGAGCTCCCTGGTGTCTCTAATGGTTCTACATGCCTGTGCTAATACAGTTCCAATTTTGCTTGTGATACAGCACATTACTGGAACTGAGTGTGACCCACCAGTTTTCAGCAGGTGATGCTGCAAAGCTGAGTTCTGAAAACTGATTCAAATAATACAAAAGATGGAAACTCAGTTTTCTGGACGCCACTGCAAACTATTCTGGATGAACATCAATCAGCTCCCACTTTCCAGAGAGATTGACTTTCACAGTGCTGACTTCTTGTCACGGTCTAAGATTACCCTGGCAACTAAGTACCACAGCCACTTGCTCAGACTAAAGCCAAAACACAGCACTGTACCTGCTACTAGAAGGAAAATTAACTCTATTCCATATTCCATCACTTCATAATTATTTGAGGCATTTTTCTGGAGCACAGTTAGTTCAGTACATATTATAGCTGCCACTGATCATTAAATTACAGAACTGGCGTAGTGGATTCCTTCACATTTAGGATATTTGCCCATCTTAAGAACCCGCTGCCCTCAAGTCTGTGCTCCAGAGTGCTTGCTAATGTGCCTGTTCACAGGAGGCCAGCAGAGCTTTGCCTCACTTCATTGCGTCGGCCGGAAAGGGGCTTTATCATAGGACCATAAAATGGTTTGGGTTGGAGGGAGCCTTTAAAGATCATCAAGTCCAACCATCCTGCAATAAGCAGGGACATCTTCAGTGCAATCAGGTTGCCCAAAAGCACATCCAGCCTGGCCTTACATGTCTCCAGGGATGGCACATCCACCACCTCTCTGGGCAATTCACCGCCCTCGTTGTGAAAGATTTCTTCCTCACATCCAGCTTGAAATGAGATTAAGTAACATTGATCACACCCTAGGTATTTTTCTTTCCCTAATTTCCAGGATTTGCCAGTCTCTTCGCTCTGTGGGAGATCATTGATGGCTGTACTGCGCAGGGGGCTCAGGGGTGTTAATCTGAATTAACTTTTTAAGTGGACAAGTTCAGCTGCATTAATCTTTGTGCAGAGACACATGCCCAGAATTACTGTGACAGTGATTTGATTTGGTTTGCTGAAGTTCGCAAGTGAAATAAATTAAATTGAAATGAGGGACACTTCAGTGCCCTGGAGGTGATGGTCTCTTGTTTGAGGGGAGGAAAGGAAGAGGAAAAGTGTGTCGATACCAGGCTTTCACTCTGCCAACATCTTAGCGTTAATAAATACTCCTAAAAACAGCAGGGTCTTTTTGTAATGCAAACAGACTTTGCAGAGATAGAAGCATTGACTCAATTGGGAACCCACAGTGGGCTTCTGCTATTCTCCAAACAGTAGGGTTTGGATTGGTATTAATTGACATGCATAGCTCAAACAGCTACCCAATGATTAAACATGGAAAACTTTGCTGTGTTTGAATTGTGGGAGGAAAAAAGCAAAAGCAGGTCTGTCTAGAGCCATCCTCAGCTATGCAATGCTGATAGCAGAGAGATCCCTGGCTGAGGAATTACGTGAGCCTGGGCACTTTCCTGCTCCCCAGGCAGGTGATTTCTAGAAACCACAGTGACTCATAAGTGCTTACTCACTAATATTTCCTCAACCCCCGAGAAGGCAAGTTGATTAGAGATTTTAGATAAGAATAGCCAAAAGGTGTGGCTTGCTTTCATTATATATACATTATTAGTTTGAGCAGTGTCATGCGTGCAAGGGAGGGTTTGAGTAATGTACTGTAGCACATTGAAATCCTGAGGAGAAGCACCGTATGGGTGAAGTACATTGCTGGACAGAAATGGGAGAACAGGCAATGAGCAAAAGGGCTGCACCCCCGAAGAGGCAAAGCTCCAGAGGTTCTAATACACTTCAGAAAGGCAAAGGAACACAAATGGTGAGGTTTAGTGTAAAAATTCACTTGGGGATTTCATTACAAGGACATTTTATTTATGCATTGGTCATGTCTAAGAGTCCCTTTTGTGGACAAAGTATCCATTATTTCTTCCTGTTGTGACAAAAAGCATTACGCCCCTCCGTAGACCTGGTTTCAATATTCTGTGCAGTCTAATATTCTGTGTAGCCCTCCCAGAAGAAGAGAGAAGAAACTGGCAGGGGGCAGAGGAGAATGACTGAGGTGACCAAGGGCACGATGCAGCTTCCAGGCAAGTTACAGCTACAACAATTAGCAGAGTGAGCTTGGAAAGAACAACCGTGTGGGACACGTTAGGGCCTTGGAAATCATCAGGGGAATGGCAAAGATGAGCAGGAAACACTTTTCACTGTTTCTCTCTTGTAACAGCATTTTGTATAAGATACAAAACTACAGTGTTGAACAGATGAAGCAGTCCGGCTGCTGCTACTTAGTGCAGGACCATGTAATGTTGATATACCAGAACGAATTCAGGGTAAAGCTCCTTTGTTCAGAGCAGAGTACGAGGTTCTCAAATACTGTCGGTTTTTAAAGCAAAGGTTTTTAAATTCACCATTAATAGGTCACCACCTTTGGCTCCTCAAGCAGTTCAGACTTCTTGAAGAACGTCACTGGGTTTTCATGAGCATATTCAGTCCTGAGAAGACGGTTACTTATGTAAAAGGATTGGAATAGACATGCACAGCTACCATAAAAAATATTTTCCATGCACTGAAATGGAAGAAGACTTCTCATGTAAATTAATTATGACCTGCCATAAAAATTTGATGGTCCCTTTCTCTCTGCTTTCTGAACAGGAACCCCCCAAGGCACAGAGATGACATGATGCCTAACTGAAGCTATTATGCAGTCTAAAGCATACCAGGGAGGCTGCAGCCCATCTCTGCCCTGCCACAGCCTGGATAAAGCACAAGCCTGGGCATGAGTTCTCTTGGAGGTCCAAGTCTTCCAAAGAAAGGGAGTAAGGAGCAGCCCTGTTTCTCTTCTCTGAATTAATAGAGATAGCAGAAGCAGATATGCAAGAGGAATATCTGCAGGGTTTGATGGCAGAGCACACCTGAGAAACCCTGCCAGAGGGACAAGCCCTCCAAGAGTTGGATTTATTTTGTTTCTCCTGCTCTGTCACAGCTGAACTGGGAGAGGAGAGAAGGAAGAGCAAAGAACTCTCATCCTAGCACCTCTCCTAACTCCGGATGTCCACAGACCAAATGTTCACATGTGAATTAGTCATCTGGAGCCTCTTGTTCAATGGAAGTGAAGAAGCATTTTGAGCACTTGGCTAACCGAACGCACTTCTAGAGAACTTATGCAGGTGTGAACATCTACCAGGAGAAGCCCCTGAGCTATCCCCACAGGTTTGGGTTCAATATTTGCAGCCACAGCGCAGGACAGAGGGTGGAATAAGACCCAATAGTGTTTCCCAGACTTGTAGTAGTAAGATTACACTTACTGGCATAACAAGAAGACGTATCTAATAATTAACACTGTGAAGGGATTAATTCCTGTTCACATACTCCATTCAGCAAGACCACCATAGTCTTGCTACAAATGCAGTCTCCCCATACTGCATTAGCTGAGACCACGTAAGAGCTCTTCAGTGACTGCAGATGGCATCAAGTAGAAAGCACATCATGCAGCAGACTGACCTGCCCTGCAGTGTGATCACTGGCACCTTACCTGTCTGCCTCACAGGCAAAGCTTCAACCATGTCCTTCACCTAATAGCCTCAATGTAGTTTACAAAGGCTTGTACCTGGAGCCCACACTGCTGTTACACAAACCCTTCCCAATGGTTTGAAGGTATCATGCAAAAAGATGTCTCTGCCCCACCTACATCCCTTCCTCTCTTTCACTTACGGTATGGAGAGACAGTATGAAATTTACATGGCCAAATTCCTCCCATGTGAATCAATTAAATTTCTTCTCCTTATTCTTACAGCTTCCCATGCAGCTCAGACATAGATGTTTTGGTTTCCTTAGGGGATAAAACCCTGCATAAACCATTCAAACGGCTGTGTTGGCATAACTGTAGTTAGAACCATAGCAAAGTCATGTGCTAAAAACATAACTGTGTGTTAAAAACATGACTGTGCTGTGTTAGGAGAAGGAAAAGAAGATTTTTTAGCAAATACACTTCTTGGTATCCCATATAGATGTGCTCTGCTGGCTTATTTAATCCACAATAGGTTTACTCATTTAAATTGAATCTGAAATCTTGTGGGTGACATTTTTATGCTCTTATGTCAGCAGATGCCTATTTTGTTTTCTTTTTTATTCAAACAGAAACGAGATTATACAGAATCCTCTCAGCAGTGTCCATGATACAAATCCCACCTCTAGGCAAGCTTCCAAGCCTCAGCTGCTTGATCATATGGATGAAGGAGTATTTTGTGCATTAAAACTTCACACAGTATTGCCCACAGTAATAGAATCATAGAATAGTTAGGGTTGGAAAGAACCTTAAGATCATCCAGTTCCAACCCACCTGCCATGGGCAGGGACACCTCACACTAAACCATGCCACCCAAGGCTATGTCCAACCTGGCCTTGAACACCACCAG